>JASAMV010000221.1:0-85625 GCA_030248065.1 Rhynchonema sp. JSB1_4
TATGAGAGTATGTACTGTGCAGTAAACCTAACCCTAAACCCGAAGTGCTAACCCGACGCCAGACATAATGGCGAGCTAGACTAGTGCCTGTTGTGTATGTTGTTTCGTGTTTACTATGAAACGAGGAATTTTTTGCTGCTCATTTTTCGCCGATTAGTTGATAAGATCATTCGGGCGTTTGTGTACGGTAATAGTGGTTTCCTAATCATAAGTATGTATATACCCGTTTCTTGTCGACGCTATGAATTTACTTCGGCTGTTCGTGTTTTAGCGATCACACACATGGCATAGGCAAACCAGGACGCTTCTTCACCGAAGTGAACTGCATCCATTGCCCTACAAGAAATACGAACCGCATTCGAAGCTCTGGCTGAACAAAAGACCATTTTCGCCAGTTTTTTATTATCATTTTCATTTCACATCATCAAAATTCCAAGTCATGGATCAAAATAACCAACCAAACGGTAACTGTGAGTTTTAGCAACTTGTGGGTTTTTGCTTTGTGGCGGTGCACGATGTTGTATTATATGTATATTAATTCCGTCAAGTTTGTGTGCGAGAAACGACTGCAGCCTGGTGGTCATGGCAGTGCCCCGGAAAAGCAAAGAGTGTGGGTTCGATTATCTACAAAGTTATTTTTTGTGCACAAGCGATTTCGAACTGGGATTTTTCACCGGGTGCGTGTGATGCAGTGTAGGTAGCAGATTTTTAAGCAGTTCAGATTTAATTGTCAACAGCCACTGCAGCTGAAACTGAAAATGCAAACGTGCTTCAAAGTTAAATTTCCAAAGTGGTATTTTGTGCAGCTTTCATGATTGATAGGTTCCGTTTCCAGCTCTTCAACTCCATCCGCTGTTCCTGTTTTATCTACAACTGCGACAATGGGCGCATCGGCACCTGCCGCTAGGGTGGTACCCGGGTGTAAGTTTGCAGACTTGTTGGTGACATACCCATGCATAGGTACTGTATGTATTATATTATACCTTACGCTGTTAACGCTGTGTATGAGACAATGAAGTTGCCGGTGCCATGTCACCCTCAGATTGGGTCCAACATAGCCACTCAGCAAGTTCCGTCATTCATTACGTAAAACTGAAAAACTGTTTGGGAAATGAGGACCGTGTTCCGGAATCGCACCGAACTGCAACACACAGCAGCCCCAGCCACCCGTTGTGAACATGACAGTGTGGTCTGCGGGTCACTGCGACGGACTGGAATGCCATATACTGTAGTTTGCGCCCTTGTTACGCACAGTCCGGGGCGAACCGCCGGTTCACCCATTTTTGAACGTGTTCGCACACAGTCACCGCGGTTGACACAAAAAATCCTGTGAGTGCGAATGCTATTACTTGTGTGAGCCCAACAAAACAGCATGCAAGAGCAGGACCATCCTTCCAGGACCAATGGGCGATCTGCTTGTGGAGTGCGTTCAACGACACCAATGTCGTCTACAATGCGCTGGTGACGTTTGATGAAGCCTTCGTGCCCCACACCGATCCTCTCTGGTTCACCGACATTGTCGTCAAGACACAGCTGACCTGCCACAGGGTAAACATGGGCTGAGCTTTACTTGAGTGCAATTTGTGGTGCACCGTGTGCCCGTATAGCCAAAGATAATGTACTCTTAACCAGACTCATTTGCAGTGCTTGGAACCTGGCCTGAGCGTGTGTCGACGCTGGACTTGTTAGTGAGGCATTTTTGTATTTCAAATACCGAGTATGTCTTAAAAATGGTTTTTCATAATCGCAGCTTACACCACTTCCGTGCGCACCTATTGGAAGTTCGTAGCGGGGCCCAACGGACACGTGCTGAAGCTCTACTACATCCTGCCAACCAAAATCTGCCACCAATGCGGCACGCTTGCTGTCGGACAACCATACGTCGAATTGATACCGTTGGTTGGTGTGATGTGTCACTACGTTTCCCTTTTTCTTGCTTATCATATGTGTTCACTGCGTGTCACGGTTCACGCGTGGGCGGGGGTTGTGAAATGAACGTAGTGAAATGTATAATGGCCATGGTCAGCATACAATAGATCTCCGAGCTGTGTTGAGTTGAAACTGAGAGTGTAACGTCACAGCCGCGTGTGTGTGCGCGAAACTTGCTTGATGCGTGCAATAACCATCAAAACGCTCTGGCCAGGCCGAACACTTGATTGTTCTGCTGCATGACGTTTTTTATCAAGGTTTATCATTACACATTAGTATGTGCTTGTTTTGTTGTCACACATAATCAGTGCTGCGAATGAAATCGCGAAATAGGAAAAGAATATACCCAGTGCCTTGCGTGGTGCAATTTCTTTGAATATCTGTTTTACCTACCTGCGCCACCGCCAACGCCAAGAAGAGTACATGCGCAACCACACGCATGTGCAATTTCCGGTGCAAGATCTGTTTCAAAACTGTGTTTTTTCCACCAATTACTGCACGCACATGGTACATGTTCACCATTGCGCTTGATTGTGTGGTCTGTCACAGTCACCGCAGCACGTCACATGATGTGAGCAGTGAGTCACACCCACACGATGCACAGTAGGCCAAACTTTGTCTGCCCGCTGCTGTGTACATATCAGTGTTTTGACAGTTTCGATTTACGACACAGGTTGTGGTGTATCGTATGTAAAAAAGTATGTGTGCGTCTGCTTGAAGTAGGGTACCGTCTGGTCATGGGTGTGCTGCCGAACAAAGGTGTGGCTCGGTTTTCCCAAACCTCGAAAAAATGCAGCAGCACACACACAGTAATCTTAGACATTGTCACACAACGTCAAACCAAGTTGTCCACCGTAATCTCTCTGAAAGAATGTTCTGGCATCGAGAACAAGGGACGACTGTCCAACTCATGCTAAGCCCAAGATGTGCTTATTTTTTAAAACTTGATTGACCATATGATAACTGTCGTATCAGATACTACAACCTTTGCCAACTCTACCACCATTGCCTCAGATCGTGCTCAACACGCTGTCCAAAATCACAATGGTGACCCATGGATGGCCCGACATTCTTCCTCTGGTCTCAAATGATCCGGCGTTCACATTCCGTCAAGATCAACGACACGGGTAGATCAATATTGCTCAGCAAAGTACGGGTGATCAGACGATGAAATGTAAAATGTCATACAAATCTGGTATTATTATTATTGCTGCTAATCGACTTTTATTTCTGGATACGTGTTTCAGCTGCGCAATGTGATCGTTTCAGTTCTCGGTTTTTAAAAAATGCATACTTGCATGAACAAAGGCTAATTCTGGTGGGTCTACCCATCTATGCGCCTTGGGTAAAATGCCTGAAACAAAAATTTCGATTTTCCACCTTTTTCCGCATGGGTACATGGGGCTTTATATGAAAATCACTGGCAGCACGACACAGGCGCAGATGCGTAAACTGCATTAGGATAAGCTGGAATAAAAAATTGAGTGTCGCGTTGCGTTAGCAATATCCAACTTTTACCAAGGATAGACGCCGCACACACAGCTTCATTCTTTCATTTTTCTATTTTGGTCGTTTTGTTGTTGATACATTGCGTCACTGCACTAAAGTCAGCCAGTGTTGTTTTTTCGCTCAGCACTTATTTACTGGAATCACTTTCAACATCGTTCTTCACACTTTTCTCCGTAATTGTGATTATTGTGCGCCAGGTGTCTTGTATTTCTGTGATTTGTAAGGTATTTGGTATAATGACCTAATATTTGTAAAACTTAGAATGTTTCATATTCATGTGCTGTTTAAGTTCATCTCGTTTTATAATATGCTTGAATATTAGCTAAGTTTTGTTCTATGTGTATTTTACAAGCTGCGTGCAGCATCCGCAGGTTGGGATAACGCGGGGCGTTCTACTCTTTTTATGCAACCTCTTTAGCTGCTTCAATCTAAAATTTAGTCCGTCTTTATGCTTAGCCATCGATTGGGTACGAATATTTTACTAGAAAAATAGTTCAGATCAAATCGGAACCGATGGTCATTGTTTTCTTTTATAACTATTTATTATTACTCGTATAGCTCGGAGTAGTGCAAATCAAATATTGTTCAATGTTACAATCAGCATTATTGAGACATGAGAGCCTTATAAATTAGAGTTCTATTTGAAAAGAGAATGTCTGAAAGCAACGAATAGATTTCTGATTTGCTTGTTGGCATGCGTTACATTGTGTTATTCCTGTCGTACATATACATTTCCGACTCTGCGTTGTTTTTTCAACGAATTTCGTGTTGTACAGTATGATTTCTAAAAAGTACGCGGTAGTACAGTATCGGATAAAGTTTTTATCGATAAAGTTTACCTTCTAGTTTGACCGGGTTGTACATATGGCGCTTTGCTGTTTGTCACAAAAAGATGGCATGGTGACGACATTTAACTACCACGTGATGTAGTAAAGGTACAAAGCTCGTTTCGAAACAAAAGGCATCTGCAGACGCACTGTTGCTGAACGAAACACCTGGAACGGGAACAATTGCATGATGAAAGGGTGCTAACCAGGGCTGAAAAAAAATTTTTTATTAACGAGCTTTTCTTTAAAAAAATTATTTTGACGAAAATTTTTTTATTAGAAAAAGTGTTGCAAACGACGTTTTGGGATAAATGAAATCGATCCAACATATTTTTCAAAAATTGTAAAATTTTCGCCTGAGCCCCAACTTGTGTGGTGACGCCCGGTAGTACTGTGCAGTCTGAGGTTGATGTTCACTAACGATGTTACTCTAATGCATTGTAGCAGGCCGTACAACGTATTTTAATGCATCTAATGCCGTATATACGACCATCAAAATATCGATTACAGCCCAAATCTTGCGTGTCAGATCGACTTTGCGCGCCCGGTTTTGCACCAGACCTTGCATATGTACATATGTATATATGTACTGTATATGTGTAGTAGCATGCAGTAGTATTGGTCGCACAATGACTTTATAAGAATTGGTCAAATTTTTTTCCTGAATCGTAAAGCGGGAAAGTGACGGGGCAATGACGTTGCGTTGCGTGATCGCACACAAAACACGTAGTAAAGAGAATGTCACCGATCCCGGGATCCCGGGCCCTTTTTCTGACCCGCGACCCGCGCCCGCGTTTGCATGGCCGCGCCCTTACAACAGCTTGGCGAATTATGATTGCGTAATTTTTTACTTTTTTTTCTCAAAACTTAATCCCGATCCCGGTACTTTTTTGGGCGGGATCGGGATCGGGATTGACTTTTTCAAAATGACGGGATCGGGATCGGGATCGGGATCAGAAAAAGGGCCCGGGATCCCGGGATCGGGATCGGGATCCCGTTCGAACACTGCCAGCTGGTACGATGGTCATCGCGTTCAGGCTGCGTCCACATGCTTTTGGAGCGATGCTTCTTATACTTGCGTCTACGACATCAGAATAGACGAGCCGTGATTTTCGCCAGTCCTCGTTTCTAACAACGCCAGCGTTTGAAAACGCACTGAGAGTGATGGGGGAACTAACGGTGTGACACATATCCGCGTCCTTCGAGCAATGCTGAATATCGTGATTCCTCGGATTGGAGCAATGATCATCATGGAAGTTCCATTCGCCCTGGGCGTCTTGAACAGGTTCCGGTGGATGGCAGCTGTGGCATTTGGTCGCTTTGCTGGCACGTTTGACTGAGACTGCTGGTGGCTGCAATCGTGTATGAATGAATGTCCATATATTTCTTCTGTGCGCAGCTTTTGGTCGGTTAAATCGAATAGATGTCGTCTTTGTTCAAATCTGACCTGCCTTTGTCACATGACCTATTTTTATATCCGGGACAATTCGTGATTAACACGTGACGATATGGATGGACTTCCGTGACCAGTGCAAGAAAAATTAAGCTATGGTCAAAATTAGCATCATCCATCAGCAAATATAGAAATATCCTGTGTCGATGCAAAACGTCACCATGATTGAGACCGGACACCGATGCTGATCAATTATCAAGCTTGATGGGGTCCCGCATTTAAAAATTGCAAGAATGCACATAACACTGACAGCTGGAATCGGATGGTCCAAATTTGTCGTCGGATTGCACATTTCTCCATCACAACAGCACACTTTGCCACCAAACGGATGAGAGAAACATGTGCCTTCAGCCCCTCCACAGTTGATTTCTTCACGTGGTAAATACAGAGACAACGATAGCTTGTACCGGTACAATCAACTCAGTACCGGCATCAACGGTAACCAAACACACATCGCAAACAAGTTTCACAAGGGGGATGTTTCGGAACAATGCTTATCCGGGCAAACGGAAATTAGGCTGTGAGCAGATAAACGCGGAATGGCAGATTTCTGCATTCCGCATTCCGCGTTTATCTGCTCACCTTTGCGGAATTTTGAATTTCTGCAAGTAAATTTATTCTTTTGGTCAAGCATCTCAGTTGCTGTTTGCGTTAACTCGCAACATTTTGAGGTCAGCACGCTGGAATTTGTCATCGTCACCCAAGCACAGGTGAGCAGATAAACGCGGAATGCGGAATGCAGAAATTCACCATTCCGCAAAGGTGAGCAGATATAAACGCGGAATGCAGAAATCTGCCATTCCGCGTTTATCTGCTCACAGCCTAACTCTGCCCACCTGTGAAATTAGAGGTGCACCTGTTGTTAGCCAAAGCGTGTAAAGGTTCCCACATATGTACGTTGCCCACCCACTACCCCTGTTTGCACTATGCCGTGCTCACACGTTGATATTTGTCTGTTTAGGAAGAAACTCGGCAAATCAAGTAGTCAGATGGTGAGTGACTCAGTTTATTTTCAGCAATTGCAATATTTATTGTGTTGCGTAGCAGCATCCTGTAACACATCAGCACACAGGAGAAGCTGGCGAATCTGGTCTTATACATCCAGTACCTATGTTGAAAGTTACAGACATGGGCTGTGCGCTTGGAAGCCACAACAAATTGGTAGTCATATGCAAGAGGCACTTTCCTTGAATCCTTGAATCCTTCATGAATCTTTTATCTAGCCACAACATTTCAAATCAGCTATGATCATAAATGAAACCAGTTTTGGTTTCTCGATTCATTTTTTTTTATTTCTTGCGCCGGTGTATGGTATTGAATTGATACAACTTTCAAGATAAAATTTGTGGAACTTTTCTCAGAAGTTAGACTTGAAAAGGGTCGTTGGTTATGGAGACGAAAAACACCCTTCACAGGCCGGGTTGTAAGTTGTTTTCCTCTGTGATTCAATGCCGATAGCGGTTTCAGAACATTACCGTTTAGCTCAACAGCGCTCTTTGAGTCGTTTCAGCTCAGATTTAATCATGGGCTTGGGCTCAACGTACATATAATATTCTCATTGCAGTGCCATGTACCTGCCCCCAGTCAACGGATGCAAGTGCCAAGTGTGCGTGTTGTGAGCGCACGCCGTGTGACAACCTGCTGTTATGGCAGTCCACAACGACGATGATTGTGTCGTTCATCACATTTCGCTGCGGTCCCGTCGATTTGAGGCAGATGTTCAACGACATGCTGAATTTGGACTGGATCAGGCCGACCTTGGAGACCGGAATGAACATCATCGTTCGTTCTGACCATATTTTTTTGAAATAATTGTTTTCTCTGGAATGCTTTGAGATTCCATGAAAGTTACAGCGCGAGAGTCAGATAAAATGTACTTTACATACATATCTTGTATGGCTTATGTGAGAGGTTCATCTGGTATATCAGCTTATCAACCACCAGTATCCAGTATATTTCACCGGAGTCGGTGAGATAGTTTAGTGTTCGCCGCAGCTGGTGGATATCAAACTTTGTGATCGGATCGGACCGGTGAAGGTAGTCCGATCATATTGATGGGATCGCACTACCGAGTCGCATTGATGTGATCGGTTTGATTTCCACTTTGGTCGAATTGCGCTTGCATTGCAAAACACGTTTCAGGCTGAATGCATTATTTATATTGCAGGAGCACATGCGTCGAGTATTCACGCTGGTGATGTGTGCCTTCCACCACAATCATCGGCTGGATTTCGTCCATCCTGATCTCGTCTGCGAAGGCCTTGTCATACCAGAAGGCTATCAACAGGGCGCGTTCAAGGTCAAACTCGCATTCCGATGTGAGCAGGTCGGTTGGTCGGAGTCCATATTGCGAAGAAAAGTTGATACTTTTACGCAGTGAGCCCCAAACTGGGGTTAAAGTTTTACGAATATTGTGTAAATCTGCGCTTGATCAACATCTCAACAACACGCGCGAATTAGTGTGAACAGGAATGTGCTTTTTTAGTTTCGCCCATTTCAACCTGTTTTGGCAGACGGTTTCGCGACCAGGTCATCGTCAGTGTGAATTCACCAGATGGCCAGGAGAAAGTTCATCTTTTTTGTTTGCAGTGCGCGACGGCTGGCTCGTCGAATAAATGGACCGGAGAGCGACATGTGACATTTGTGTGGCGTTTCGGGCCCGAACGCGACCACGTTGGCGAAAGACTCAATGTGATAATCTACCAACGCAAGGATCGGTGCAACCGATGTCAGAACGAAGTTGTCGGTGATTACTACGGGGAACAAGTGTGTCTGGTTAGTTGGAACACTTTTAGCCATGCTTTTTAGACTGACAAGGATACATTTGCACAGCACGAAATTCGAAACGGTCAATCAGCTACTGTATAATTGCCGCACAGTTGGGTTACTGACAAGCCAACAAACGTGCACTCGTCACTTGCAGGCAGCGTTGGAGCTCGTCACCGTGATCGGCACAGCCGAAGCGCAACGCGGCTACGTGATTGAACCCGGTGTGATGGAGGAGATCAGGGCCAACCGAGTCTTCAGCGACATTGAGAAGAGAAAACCTCGTGGGGGTGCACACCAACCATAAAGTTGGTTTTGTTTCTGGTTGTTGGGTGATATTTTCGAAACAGTGTAAAGGTTAGTTGGGCGTAAAGCTCGTCGAAAGCTCGAAGCTTTGTGCCCGCTGAGCATTTCGTGTTTCCAGACGAAGGGTCAACCTTGACAGTCTGCTGTCCAAGTGTAAATCGTTTCTTTGCAACATTGTTCATCTAAGCTACATAGTTGCACAATCGTTTTTAAACGATAAAAATGAATTTCGTAACCGCCGTTGAAGCGTTTTGGTTTCGTGCTGCGATCAGTTAGCGACGTCAATTTTTTTTGGTAGCGCCGTCAATGGATGCTCTATTTCTCAATAACCGCACTTACACCGCAGACTGTCAAAGTTGACTCTTTGTTTGGAAACGCGCGTCTGCAGCTTGCTTAGCTTGCGCCGAGCTTACACCGAACTTTCTGACACCGAGCTTTCCACCGGACTTCACACCCAATTGATCTTTACACCGTTTCGAAAATACACTCTGTCAGAAGGACAAATAAAAGTTTATAATTACACGAAAAATATTCGAATTTCAAGATTTGCCGACCGAAGGGAACCAAAGACAATGACGGCGACCGAACAAACGATTTTTATGTATATGACACAGGTATTCAATGCTGAATGAGTTTTTCTAATTCACTTATATTGCTAGTGTTTCACTTACTCATGCTCAGAGGACAATTATTTTTGTACGAAAATGTATATACAATGTTGAGTAACTTTTTGTTTCTGTGCTGTTTTGTGCGGTTTTGCTCCAGCACCTCATCATTCCGAATATCATTATGAGAGATTATGTTTTTGCTTGGGTTGTTGTTGCCATAAATAATATTTTTGTAACCGTTTTAACATATTTTGACATTGTTTCGTTTTCAATACGAGTAATTGCACACTATGCGGGTGTTTCCAAATTTCGGAGAGATGCACTATGTACACGTAGGTACATTTATGTATTTATTCGCAGTGTTTGTGATTGGGACAGTTTCATCTGCAATTGTGTTCACAGTTCCATTGTGTTTCACTGTGTGTGTTTCCCATACTTAATACTTTCGAGAGATGGCTGTTATCAACGATTAAATTATACAACTAATGTAACTTTCTCTTACGCTTCGTGCTTAAAGTGATTCTGATCATTTCTTAATCTCCATTTAGAGTAGTCAGGGCGCGAACAGCTGGGACGCGGTTGCGGTTTAGAAAGAAACTATGTAAGTTCAAGGACCGTACCGCGCCCCGAGATTCACTCATGAATTGCTTGGAATTTTTGTTAAGGTATGCATATGCGAATCTTTCTTTTATCGATTGTTTTTTGAACTGCATTGTTTTCATAGTAGTTTGATTATCGCTTGTATCAATCAAAGCAATAAAAAAGCTGTGATCATACGAGTGGGTTGGGAGACTAAGTGTGTGAGAGATCTGAGGAGACCGCTTATGTGTCACACAACCTGCGAACTTGGGTAGAGTATTTCCGGTAACGGTGGTGCACCGCTGGCGTTTTTATCATGAGGTGGCCCAGGGTACCAGGCCATTGAAGTCTAGCACCATATGGGCCGAAACTGCACCCATGCCAGTGACCGCCTCAAGAATTTGACGTCTTATGTACATGTCTGATACGTGTCGTTCATTGGGATACGCATTTCCGTTCGGGATTTGCTTCTGTCATCTGTTATTATCAGCTGTTCGTTTCACGCTGACTCGATCTGTTGTGTATAATCAAAAACGATGGTTAACATTACAACAAGAATAAAATGCAATGCAGCAAAGCAATGTTTCATAGCGTATAGTCCAGCCACGAACTCATGAGACGACATTTTTTTGAAATTGGTTTTGTGCGGATCCAACAATGTTCCGGTTCCACGTATTTCGGAAATGAAAGAAAGAGAAACGCGTGTATTTTTTTAAAAAAACACGCTCTCCCCCTCGGTGCGTAAATTCCCTTTTGACTCCCAAAACATTTGTGTGTTGAACGACGTTGCTGTTCGCGTAAGTACGCAACAAATTGAGGTCAGCCAGCTGGAAGTTGTCATCATGTCTCTCATCCCGATCTCTTTCTTTTGTTTGCGAAAACCCGTGTAGCCGGTGCATTTTTGAATCTGGACAGGCAAGCTTTAAAAAAAGTCGTCTCATGAGCTGGTGGCTGGACTATACGTTTGTCATTTTCCTGACGGCTGTATCAAACTGTAGTCAACCCCTGGTCCAAGGTTGTTTCAAAAAAACAGTGGTTAATTGAAGAAAAAAATAGAAAAAATTTTTTTTGAAGAGGCACGCAGTGAGTCGCCACCACGTCCGCGTGATATTTATACTACGACAAACACTGATAATTAAAATAGTCGTGTTGAGTCCAAATTCACGTTCCGATCCAGCTAGAATAACCGAATTGCCTTCGTACATGCGTTGCTGATCCCCTCGTGCACGCGACTTCCTAGTGCTTAAAGGTGCTGGTCAACAACCCTTCGACCGCGCTTGATCTTGGGGGTAGTATATATAAACGAAGTTTGGACATCGTGTTACTCGACCCTAATCTGGCCAGCCGATTGGTTGCTTCCTGATGTTTCACGGCCACGTTGAAGTTTGCACCTGGTGAAAAAAACCGAAAAAATTTGAAACGCTGCTGTGACACGAATAGGCTGTTTCAAAGTTTGATACTGGAGTGACAGCAACCTCCAACATTGTGACAAAAACCGCAACGCACAATAGCTATTGAAACGTCCGCATTGTTGAATAAAAAAATAAAAGGTTTCAGAAACCTGGTCATTTTTTGCTAGGATTTTGTACTCGTGCAATTTTAAGCATCTGTGGTGAATGAAATAAGTTGTCAATTACAAATAAAAATCATCTAATTATCAAGTTCCTTGTTTGTGCTACCCAGTTTTCAAAACCCTACACAGCTCACACAATGTTTACCACAACATGCGCAAGGCAGCCTTTCCAATGCGCACACACACACACAAAGCTGGCCAGCTGTGAAACATTGCTGTGTTATCGCTGTGCCGGCTGTGTGTTGTCGTTGTGTGTGCGCTGAGAGAATGGCAGCCTTGCGCATGTTGTGGTAAACATTGTGTGAGCTGTGTAGGGTTTTGAAAACTGGGAAGCACAAACAAGGAACTTGATAATTAGAGGATTTTTATTTGTAATTGACAACTTATTTCATTTACCACAGATGCTTAAAATTACACGAGTAGAAAATCCTAGCAAAAAATGACCAGGTTTCTGAAATCTTTTATTTTTTTATTCAACAATGCGGACGTTTCAATAGCTATTGTCATTGCGGTTTTTGCCACAATGTTGGAGGTTGCTGTCACTTTAGTATCAAACTTTGAAACAGCCTATTCGTGTCACAGCAGCGTTTCAAATTTTTTCGGTTTTTTCCCCAGGTGCAAACTTCAACGTGGCCGTGAAACATCAGGAAGCAACCAATCGGCTCGCCAGATTAGGGTCGAGTAACACGATGTCTAAACTTTGTTTATATATTCTACCCCTTAGATCAAGCGCGGTCGAAGGGTTGTTGACCAGCAGCTTTAAACATAGGGAACGCACGCGCAAAACTTCGCGTGCACTTCGACTTTTGCCCATACTTTGCACTGTTTCGCACGCGCGTGCACGCGCGTGCACGCGACTTCAACTTTCAGCCCAGAATTGCACCCGGTACTGTATGCGGTCCATCATCTTTGAAAATCTGCCGATATATAGATCTTAAGCTGGGGTACACCTTCCAAGAAGGCATAATGGCGATTCATACCTAGTGTCATTGCCAGACATTGCTGTATTTGTACCTGTTGTATTGTTCATAGTGTCCTTGTATTGTTTCGTTCATGTATGTATGTGATCATTGCAATGGTATCTCTTCCCTTATTTTCATGTGATATTTTTGTTAAGTTTTGCGTTTTTGCTGCACCCGTACAAAAACTGAATAAAAGGTCTGATTGCAGACATGTCAAACATAAGAATTGTGTTTGTTGCTATATCCATTCCCACTGTTATGTCGCCCACGTGGTCTTGCAAAACATTCCAATTCATAAAAACGTATTAGGTACAATTCCTTATTGTGTCTTGATTGTGAAATGCAAACTCAGACGTGCGGGTGGAGTAGGAGTAACAGAAAAGCGCACTGGCTAATACAGCACATAAGTACGAAAAACACTACGGAATAACATTTTCATTCGTATAATCTCCCGTAACCCAGCTTAATCCAGCTCAGCGCCTGAACCCCGTTTGTTTTTCCTCAATCTCTCGAAAATGATGAGCAGCGCGTCCTGTTCTGGGCCTTCATATGTGGTCGTCGTACCACCACCTCGTGAAAAGCCTACAATTCAGAAGCGGATTTACCGACTTGGAGGTTTTGTTAATCTGAGAGAGCTTTGTGATCGATTAGATGAACTGAATTTGACCGATCATGCATTGAAGACTGGCATGGATATGCAGGTGGGCTGTGTGATGTTTCAAATGCACAATGGAGGAGATAAAAACCTTGATGAAACATCAGACACAATGGGGGCGTGTGTTGAACGAGGTTTTGAACTGGTTTGCGATGAACGAGAACACCGACATCAACGATGCTGAGCAGCAGCAGTACATTGATGTGCGCGTGCTCAAGAGTGGCACCGTCGTGCCCATCAAGCAACAGTTCGTTTGCACCAACGCTTTCGTGAGTGGTCGCAGTTTTTCTCATTTTGTTCTTCAGCCACCTGTAAATTGTTGGTCAAAGCCCTAGGCTGTGAGCAGATAAACGCGGAATGGCAGATTTCTGCATTCCGCATTCCGCGTTTATCTGCTAACCTTTGCGGAATTCTGCATTTCTGCAAGTAAATTTATGCTTTTGGTCAAACCTCTCAGTTGCTGTTTGCGTTAACACGCAACATTTTGAGGTCAGCATGCTGGAAGTTGTCATCGTCACCCAAGCACGCACCGTTCCGCAAAGGTTAGCAGATAAACGCGGAATGCGGAATACAGAAATCTGCCATTCCGCGTTTATCTGCTAACCAATTTCCGCATTCCGCGTTTATCTGCTCACAGCCCTATGGAAAATACGGAACCCAGTTGATGTTGGTCCCAGCGGATCCAGCTTCGGCCAAGGGGGGGGCCAAATCCCAAAAGTCATTTTTATCTAATAGTGCATGTTTGATTTTTCATAAAATCGTATTTATCCAGTGCTTGTTTATAATTGGGCGATTTTAATATGAGCATGCGCGCACAGCTCGGAAAAACTTTGCCCTTTCTGCAGGCCAAATTTCATGAAAATGGGTGTGTCTGACACGCGAAGCGCGCGATTTTTGGACCTTTGAACTGTAATAGAGCGCAAATCCTGCGATTTAGGGGTCCGTTTTCCTTCTTCTCTCCGAAATGATGACCCATTCAGTGGCCAGTTTGACCAAAAGGGGCCTAGGCCCCTATGGCCCCTTGATCCGCTCGTGTCCTCTGTGTTCCGCTCGTTATCGTTATGACTGTGTGTGACCTGCTGTGCCCTGGTTCAAGACGATTTACAATTATTCACTGATCACACCAGTCTACAATGACGCTGTATCCACTCAAAGTCTTTGCAGTGCTGGAACGCATGGACGTGTGTGCGTTGTGCGTTGCCATTCAAATGGTCAATCGATGCGCAATGCGAGACTGGTTATCGATTGACATTGATTGTGGATGAAGTGTATCAAGATTGCAAGTATTGCCACACGGTGGTGAAAGGCACTGACTACGCCGAACAGATCACACTGGTTGGGAATTGATTTGTGCCGCACAAACTGAATGCAACATGAATCTGCCAAATTCAGGCGGCAATCGAAATGATTTACGTAATCTGCAACGCCGAACATCAGATGGGCTACACATTCGACGACAATATCATTGCGACTATTCGCAATCGCCCACGGTTCAAATATCGTGAACAAGTGAGCACCAAGAAAATATATAAGGAAAGAAGAAAGTTGATCATGTTTTAGCCAATTTAGCTCATTTATGCATTTGTTTAGGATGATTAATATTTTGTCATTGAATTTTTGACGTTAGTGATGACGTTTTGAGATTGCAAATTTGTGTTATTGTTTTTTACAATACTCAGCCACATCACGCTCGTTTAAATGTCTTTCATCAACACCATGTTGCGAAATGCATGTTCTATGCACACAATAAAAATATACGTACATAAAGTAAACACAATTTAGTTAATCCAAAATCCCCTCTCCTGTTCTCGTTTCAACTTTTCTTCCGATGTTTTCAACATTATTTCGCAACACGACCGCCTGCACGCAGACAGCAGATCGTTTGATGTGCGACATTGATCGTTGTGTGAAACATCACTGGCCGTTAGATTGGCAAAACGGTAGATGCAGTTGGACTCGGCGTTGTAGAAACGTTTGCATGATAGGTCTGAGAAAGAAACTACTCGGTATTGACTGACTACAATGCATTGTTTAATGCTGTACTATATGGATACCGGAATTTTGACCGTAACCCAAACGTATGCACCAAATGATCTTGCACACCATGTCACTATCGGCGAAATCGCTCACCCCCAAACACACTCACCGATACAAGCACTTTTGCAATCATCCTCCGAATCGAATCGATTTTCATTTCCATCACATCCGAGAAAGTCGAACCTCACACATTTGCCATTGTGAAACGTCCATTTCTCACCGGCGAATGGTTTGCAATAGTGACCGATACGACCAGGCTCATGGTGGCATTTGTCTGGAAAGTAAAAAAATGAAAATAATGATGATTGAATAACGCGCATATTCACTGGTTCTGTGTTCGATTACTGCGGGTAGAATCACCGGCTATTTGTCGTGAGCATCAACTGCACAAATATTACAGTGCACCTTCTTTATGGTGGACCACTTTGTCTTGAAAATAGATGTTTGTGAACCGTCTTCCGGCGTGAATATTCTTTTTGTGACGACCACAAACGACAAGTCTCAATCATCAGTGTGAAGATAGGAGTCCAAAACTAACTGATCTCCTCCCGCCAGTAGTTCTGCACGTTATCGTCGTTCACAAACTGGTCCCGCTGCGTGAAACATCTAGTCTCACACTCGATCACAGATTTGAAATTGTTCTCATTGCCCTTGCAACTGTACCAAATGTGCTGACATTGCGCTGACGAGGCGTTGTACCAGTAGCGAACCTGGGACAACAAACTGTTTCAGATGGGTACGTATTGCTACCGTAACCTTGGCTCAAGTGACAACGATGACTTTTTGTTTTTTGATTCCTTAACAATTTCGGACAAAATGTTTTGAGCACTTGGATCCTGCCACGCTGTCTGCCAGTCAGACAAGTGAAAGGCGGACAAAACATTCTTTTGGTACCCACGCCGCCTACATAAATATTTCTTGAGTATTTCCAGTTTTGTAATGGCTACGTAGGCGGCGCAGCAGCACACTGAGCGCTCGGCAATGGATGAGCCATCGTGATTTGACTGCAGGGGTAAGGGACGTTCCAAAATAGGGACCATATCAACGGCAATGAGCAAACTGTGCGGGCAGTCTATTGTTTTTTCCTGCCTAACCTGCCATTTATCCTGTTCACAATAGTGTTTGTTGAGCACTGGCAATCGGCATATGCTGTCATCCGTGCTCAGTCGTTCAGTACCGCTTGATACAACGGCGGCATTCGGTGTTTCAGCTGGTGATTGCACGTCGATGTTTGGTTGTTGGGGACGAAGTGACGCGCAGTCGACACGCGGCTGACGGCAGGGTACAATCGTTGGCGAACGCACCGACTGCACCCAGAAACGACTATAGTCTTGTACGATTGATGCCCTGAATGAAGACTGCGCAGGAACATGAACACCACGCGGTTTCATACAGTTATGTTCAAGTCCAACCATCAACGACATCAAATGTTGTGATCGGATCAGATGGTGCTGTCTTGGT
Organism: Rhynchonema sp. JSB1_4; assembly: GCA_030248065.1. Classification (NCBI taxonomy): domain Eukaryota; kingdom Metazoa; phylum Nematoda; class Chromadorea; order Monhysterida; family Xyalidae; genus Rhynchonema; species Rhynchonema sp. JSB1_4. Next base: position 16,666 of record JASAMV010000221.1, read on the forward strand.
CACGACTTTTAAGGCCTAACTATACTTCGTTCTCTCAGAGAACAAAGAACAAATTCTCGCGCGCTGATTGGTCCACGTCTGTTCAACAGCCAATCAGCGCGGGAGAATTTGTTCTTTGTTCTCTGAGAGAACGAAGTATAGTTAGGCCTTAAACAATAATCTATATCAAGAGATCGATTTCTCTCTCACTAAATTGTGGACATGAATCAGGTATACCAGACACTGTAATATTTGTCACGTGAGCTATTTTTGAAACCAACTTGGATCTGAGTGAAACTACCCCTACAAGAACAACAGTACTCAACTGATTCTAAGCTGGCTGCAGAAAGCTAGTACCTGTAGCTAATGTAACAACTATTCTCGTTGGCTCTCGGAAATTTGTTAGAATAGCCCGAGAACGATGACCAAAACTGAGAAATGCTCAGTGAATAAGGAAGATGTTCAACATGGTTCACCCTTCCCATGAGGATGTTTCACGTGTGAAGCAGACTCACACGAACTGCACAGGCACGTTGACGTCATCATCAACCATCACCCATTGAGTTTCGATCTGCTCCTTCTTGTCGTTGTACGTATGTGTGATCGCGCTCTTGTCACCTGATGTTTGAACAGAGGTCGCTAGTTTCAGACTACATTGTATATTCTTGGCTATTCTTGCAGAATGAAAACGTTTCAACTTGGGTCTTTTTCTAATGTCGTCGGTTCAAGTCACAGTAATGGGCTACGTGAAAAGCATAGCGTCCATCACGGATTCAGAATGGAAGCGAAGCCCCAAACGAGCGCAGAAATGAAAACGAGTGCATGGTGCTCGTTACAAAAGGGTTTAGCGTAGGCTTGCGTTTGCGCTTGCTCCACTTATATGTCCGTTGACGCCCTTAGAATAAGCCCAAATTTTTAAAGCTTGAGGCATTCGTACAATACCTTCACACATGAACTTCCAATCAACATGTGAGCCGTAGAAGATGCCCTCGCGCTTGACTTGTCCGCCTTGGACACACTGCGAACGAGCTTGCAGAATAAAACCTTTGAAGTTGCGATAGCGCCGATGGTGCAGGGTGACTGAACGGCAACTTGGTTGTTGGTGGAGAGTTGTTTTGTGGTTTTGAGACTGTTAAAACAATCGTTCAGGAATGCAAAGGCTAACTTATGCTCGGCGAAACTGTTTTGCACATAGACTACCGGAGTTTTCCACTTAAAGCCCCCCCCCCGAATAGAGCCCTCGGGGGCTCTAAGTGGAAAATTTTCCACTTAAAGCCCCCGGGGGCTCTAATTGGATTTATTTTTTTACGGACCATTGATTTTACATCGAACAGTAAACTTGCCAAAATAGTTCAAACTAGTGTAAGAATGACCAAAATACCGCATTTTTCTGTTGTTTTACCAACGTTTTGCCACATTTAGATGAAGATCCTCACAATCAGGTTGAAATATGGTATCAGAATGTCGAAATGCTGGCCTAAAGTGTCCCTACTGACAACGATGAAAGCACCCAGTTTTCCGCTTAAAGCCCCCGAGGGCTGTAAGTGGAAACGTTTCCACTTAAAGCCCCCGGGGGCTCTAATTGGATTTTTTCTTTCTGGTCGGAGGGTCCATTTTCCACCAATTTCCGCATAGAGCCCCCGGGGCTTTAAGTGGAAAACTCCGGTAGGTAGTCACATTGATGTGATGTGACTTGGTAGACCGATCGCATTGATGTGATCGGATGTGACCGTCCGCTTACGTCTCCAGGGTGGCAAATTTGGCTTCTCCCATCTGTGGGTGTTCTCAATGATGTTTCAAATGTTTTACTGTTGACTACGCGGGAAATCCGTTTTTGAATCTGTCTAATTCTTTGTCACATCCCGTAATGTGATCTGATCTGACTTGCCCACCAACAGAGGCTGTAACCAGGAGTTGCGTTATTGTTACAGCATAACATTGTTTTTATGCGCCCCTGCTTATAACATCATGGGCATGTAGCAGAAATACATAGGTGTATCATACAAAAACAATCATAAGGCCGCACGTGCGACAGTTGTTTGTGGGCAAGACAGATCCGATTGGATCACATCACGGGATGTGACTATACCTATTCACATCACATCGATGTGACTCCGTAGTCACATCCGATCACGTTGATGTGATCTGACTACTTATAGTCCGATCACCAAGTTTGATATCGACCGATGTCCAGATTATAAGCGAATGCAATCCCCGTGAAACATCAACCGCCCAATGCCTGCGCACTGAACACTTACTTTTGATGGGCACGCCCGTTTGGTAGCACCAGTTCGAGACCTCGATTTGGAACGGTGGTTTATCCGTTGAGCCTCCTGTGTGTTCAGGTATCATCGTGTCTATGACGCTGCAGGGTGCACCGTCTGGTTTGGACACCACAATTGCGACATTGAGACTCACGGTTACAACTAGGAGTGCTAAGTGCATTGTTGAAGCAGCCTGGTGATTTGGTGATTTTCTCCTTTTTTGCTCTAAATTTCACAAAAACATTGAATTTCTTGCCTGTTTAGGGTGCAACAAATGACGCTTTGATTACAGCTGATAATAATGATAACGTAAGTAAAACGGGTGCTTACGCTTCCGGGTGTAAAACCAGTTGTTGTGTGTTTTTTTATTAATGTGTCAAACTACATTAGTGTACACGTTGAAAAACATTGAAAAACACCTTGAACTGTGTGTAGCACTTTAAAAACATGTTGCTCTTTCAACAAATCGGTAATCAAAGTGTTTGACGAAAAAAGAAGTTTTACAACAATGTTTTTTCATTTGTCATGAAAATAGAGCACAGTTTCTAAGCTTCTAGAAGTACAATATGAAGTTACGCAGAAAACCTGTGACATCTATCCTTTGTATTTTGTCGCATAAAACACAGCTTGGCGAAGTGCACTCCCGGGGGTAGCGCATGCGTTTCACAAGGAATGTAGAAATGTGTGGCTGTCGCATTGCCTGTACCGTTTTCTGGCAAAGTTTTTTTCACGCTTATTTACGCACACTAAAGTTTTTGTGATTATAACAATTAAACAAGAATGTGGCCGTGGCTGCGGACATGTGTTGCATGTTGTGCAGCACATTGTGCAAGTCTTGCGTTCCAAGCGTTATCCAAATTCAGTAAATTCGTAACAAATTTCAACTTTTAAATTTCAACTGAGAAGGTTCGGGCTTTCAGCACTTGGTCACAGTGTGGTCGTGGAATACAAGCAGAAAGCGCAAACCAAGCTCAATCTGGCTGTGTTCATGGGTGGGTATGACTCAAGCACGTAACATTCTGACAATACAGACAATGCCAATTTCGGGAGAAACTTTTCGCTGAACCCGGTAGGATGCAGGCTGGTCCGGACAACCCAATTTCGAGCCTTTGCTTAGGCTTTTTTTCGGGCTTCGGCTTCGGTTTGGGCTTAGGCTTAGGTTCTAGCCTGTGTCAAATGAAACATCAGAGGCCCGTCAAAGAACTACTGCAGAAATAATCATTGATGTGAAACATTACGCGCGGTCTTTCCAAAACTGCTGCATCCAAGCGGGTACAAACACCAAAAATTTCAAACGTGTTGCCTGATCCATAAAGAGCATGCGGCTCGAGCAGTCAGCAAAGTCTCGCAGCATTTAGCACATCTCTTGTGTGTTGAGTAGCTGGCAGTGACCGCTAGAACTGATGCACGCATAATGCGGTTTATGGATCAGGCAACGCGTTTGAAAAGTTTCTTCCACCAGCATTGTCAGCGTATGGGTTTTCTGGTATGGTCCTCTCATTTGCAAGAATTAAGATTTGTGTGCGCATTTAGGTTCAATAGAGTTTGAATTTAAGCATTTTACTTTCATGTAGAATAATAAGTGATTCGGCACATACACATACAGGGGGAATATGAAAATGAACCAACCATGAAATTTTGCGTGCACAAACCAATTTCTTGAGGGCAGGCGAAAGCCTATGTACGTACATAGGTTAGCGCAAGCTTCATTAAACCACTGCGCTCGCATCAAATCCACTATTATGTAACTCGATAAGAAAAAAGAAACTGATTGGCATCTAAATCAGCTTTCAACATAAAGAATCACACGTTCGGCCATATGTAGCAGGTGATTCCTTGCGCTATTGCGCCCAAAGGGTGCGTGTTCTGCAACAAAATTAATGTAATGACATTGCACGATTCTACATTCTGTTCAATTGTTTGTTTCGATCACAACCAATAGATCACTTACGATCACTCGGTCGCGTTCAACGAGCTCATGCGAATAGAAGTGATCCCATTGTCCCTTTGACGCGTTGATGCGAACGCGGTACAGGGGCACCGTGGCGCCACAATGATTGGCCAAATGGGGTGGTACACAGTAACCCAGCACACCTTCGTTAGTGTAGCCTGTGGTGCAACGCGTAATCGGTCTTTGTTACAGTTGCGTTTCCACGAGTCATATTTGTGTTTTGTTTTTTGCGTTCGTAATGAGAAGGTCTGATGATCACCTATTGCACCAACCGGTCGTCCGTAATCTGAAGCAACATTCGTGTTCTAACCAAGACGTGCTGGCTCGCTTGCATCCAAGGTAAGCATATGGTCGATCTGTGGTACAGGCCCAGAACCCCTGTATAGGGGAACTTTCTCGGGACAGAATGATCCACTATATGTCTTCTTGATTGTTCTGCCAGGATGGCGCATGACTTCTGGCGCATAACCGAAATTGTAGAGCTCATCTGCAAACGTTGATTGATTTACAGATCGATTAGCGGGACAAGCACTCTCACTCGATTTGACTAAAGATCGGTATTCATAGCATCCTCGTAGGACGTTTTTACGCAAAAGTTTAATTCTGAATCGCAGTTCATTTCTCAATGCCCGAAGTCAAAAAAAACCCCCGTAAAGTGGTCATAATTTGGTCGCACGCCGGCCAATGTGTGCGGAGTCTGGCCACCAGCCAAGTCGGGCACTCACACTCAGTTTGGTCAGTCGCAAACATGGGGCTCCTCAACAAACATTAGCGTTTAACCGAGGATCCTGAACACCGATTTTCACCCTTATAAGAGTGAGACTGCCGAGTCCCTTCAATTCATGGATTGGTTGAATTACATTCCACTAACCCCGCACATTTGAGTACATGTGATCACCAGTTGTTTTGCTAGCCAATCGATAGAGCTGTTGAAATTGGGCTGCAAGAAGAGGACGCAATTTTAAGACCTGGCGGAACGAATCCAATTACTTTACAGACAATCAGACCAGAACAAATGGCAACGAACACGCGCATGCAACATTGGTGTTACAGGGTTGAGTCTGCGACGGTGGACATGCAGTCCCTCCACCAGCTGGTTGTCGCGTTACGAGTGGGTGTCGTGTGTGCGTGCCGCCCTCGCATGATGACGTACAAGCCGCCCAGGGGTGCCACGAGAATTGACAGTCGGCTGAAGCATGACGTTTCAGTTCGTAGTCAATTACTGTTGGCTTCGAGATGCTAGTATTCTTAATTTTACACCCCTTTGCGATTCCAGGAACTATACACTGCCCATGGCGAAAACCCTAAATTCGGACCTTAGCCCATGTATTTTGAAGGATGTTTTCCGCAGGAGAAACACTCATGAGTGTCACACGGTATTGCCTTCATCAAATGCTATCCGGTCACGATTGCTTGTGTTTACGGATGCCAACAACCATTTATATGCGGATGATGCTCTGGTTAGTGCGACCACGAAATGTCGTATACCTACATGAGTTCCACTTTTTATGTGGCCCCAGCCAGGAGTCGAACGTTTCCAACGAGATCAAAATATCCAACCTCTGCAAGGAACATGTTGATTGCAGCCTTGCTGTTGCCTGGGTGGACAAGGTGTGCCGCCATGAGCACCCTGTGTGTGCACATTTGGATCGCGATGTTGTACACCTCCGGTGCACGTTGATGTACAGGGGGACCATGGATGCCATGTGAAGTGGCAATTCACTGAAAACGCGTTGTTCACCGTTTTTCTCAAATTTGAGCGCAACTGTGCTTGGCGTGCGGTACCACCGTCCTGTTTCCGTCCTCATGTTCGCATTTAGTCACGGCATAACGGTGATTTTCCTATATTTAGTTTTTTTGCGACCATTAAACATGAAGTTGTTGGGAAGCTTTTATATACCTATGGATTGCACTGCTCATACTAACGCTCACAAAATCAGTGAATATTCTCTTGTCGAAAACTTTCATTACAGGATGTGGTCGCGTTTATAAACCAAAATCGATTCTGATGTTTGCAAAACACACACAGGTCAGGTACATATGCAATGTCGATGTTTCTATTGTTAAGTTTTAGGAGAATAACCCTTTTTTGCAAATCATGCCAAAAAAACGGGGGAAGTTATGTACCTGGACAAGGAACATGGTTGTTGCAGGGGGCAGTTTCCGGTCCCGGACATTTGCTGCCGGCACCCGACGGTTGGCTGATGATGTTAGGGTTGCGGGTTCGAATCCCGCCCGTGCATGTTGATGAGCAAGCCTGCCACGGACCCCAATTAAATTCGCATGCGGCTGGAATGGATGTGGTGAATGAATTGTTGTCTATCCTCAGTCACTTCCTTCGATATCTAATCAAACATCAAGCAGCCCGTTCGTATAGGAATGGTTTCGGTGATGTTTTACGAGCAGAAAAACTTAATGGAACCCACAGCTGCACAACACTTCTGCATTGCAGGGTGACGATAGATCGGGAGGACACTCACGCCCTCCATGTTCGGGATATCTCGTAATGAGGGGTTTCTTGATTTTCACCCCTCCTTGGCACGTTTTACTGCACGGAGCCCACTCAGCCCAACCGGACACCTCGCAATCAACTGAAACATTTCTGCGCATGTCACTTTCTGGCAGCTGAGTTTTGTGGCTGGCCCAACGGCGTACTTTTTTGTGTGAACATGCACGTCGTTCTTCCTGAACTGCAAGTTCGATCAAGGTAAAGTTAATTGCCAGCCTCCAAACACTTGGTAGAATTTGCACCGCTTCGCGTGTGCTCACACAAAAACATTTTTGCGACCCAATTAACTCAGACCCAGAAAGCCTACAAGCCGACCCCAAGTCTTGCTTGGCAAAGATGCTGTATTTTCCTTTTGTGCAAGTTATACCTGGATACGCTCAGATGACTCAAAATGACCAATGAATGATGCACAAAAACCACCATCGAAACTTTAAGTCGGTCAAAATCCATAAAATGTAAGAAAACGTCATCGATCAAACCCTTGGTCGGTCCCGGTGTCGGAGTTGCCGGAACAGAGCAAAGTGGACATGGTTGTTCTTCATATTTCATCTTTGGACACGACTCAGCACTGCCGTCTGTCAGGACGCCAGCCCGGTAGCGTTCTTTCGACGAGGTACAGTGTCTGGGACAGCTGGTCCACTCGTGCCATGTGTATTGACATGGCTCTGTAAGCTTGTCTTTCTCAGAGACTTTTTTTGGAATTAGACTTGTGGGCAGTTTTGAGAATACGTCCATGTTTCATGCTTACGCACGAAAAATACGGTACAGTCCCAGCTGCAACTCCTAAGCGAACGAATGCTTAGCCTTGCACCTGGAAGCCCCTGCAGGCTCCATTGATTTCATATGCAAGCTTAGCCTGCAGGCGCATGGAGGCTTGGCGGAGGCGCCTGCAGGCTCCGCTGGTTTCTTTTCTTAACTGGGCAAATTCTGCATCGCCTAGAATTGCAGCTGGTACTGTATCTTTCGGAGATTTTTTCAAAGCCTTTGACGCGTGACGGGGCATTCACTTTGCAGCCCAAATGATAGTTTAGGTGGTAGCTATACAAGTCATGTGCTTCATGGATCAGGCAACGATTTTAAAAAATTCTTCAAGTTAGAGTAATGTAGGAGCAGAAACTTACCTCCACCGCCACCAGCGCCACAACCAGCACTGTCGAAATAGATCATGCCTGACACTGGAGTGAGTGTGTCATACTTGGTGTATCGGTGGTGATGCAGAATGCAGTGACCAGTGCTCGTGTAGAACGAACCCGCTCTGGAAGTTTTTGAAATTTTTAAAATGATCCCCTACAGTTTCCCATGACATATTCTCTCGATTGGTTCATTGTGACGTGAAACATCTCCCACTGGTCAACTGACCAACATGACGGCGCCCAACTGCTGGGTGATTTACATCATGATGTTTCATGATGTTCTCAATCTGTGCACACATCATGAACAAGTCGCAGCTGCAGAAATAATCTGCGATCTATTCGGATCCTGTGTTCTGGCAAGCAAACAACATCGCAAAACACCACTTCCCCATCAACCAACTTGCAGCCGGACGTTCCCTGACAGTTTTGTTTGCACGCCGACAAGCTTGAAACAATTTCGACAACGTCGTTTAGAACGTCGTTCGTACTCATCATATCTGGCTTTTCATTGCAGAACTTCTCATGACGCTGTGCAATAGCAATTGATGGTAGGAATGACACAAAGCATAGACAGACAGAGATCATGAACATGACTAATATATTTTGTAATTTGACTGCCTTGCGGGATTTTGTGATGTCGATTGAAACGGAATACTGCGTTTCGGATAGTATTCGCTCTTTGGTGCTTGAAAATATGCCACGCGGCTCCAATCAAAGCTATGTATATGTGGGTAAATTACGTGATTCACGTGGGTGGCGTTGAACATGCATATGTGCAGCTTATACAAGTCACTAAACATTGGCAAACTAGTCTGTTGATTATATTTCGACATAGTTGTATTATACATATTTGGCTCCAAACCGTTATTGTATCCGATGCTCCTGGGAAACGGTCAGACAGACCACGCTTGTCTTGGTGCTTTTGTGAGCTTGGATGAGCGTAGAGCAGCAAATTGAATAAAAGCACAATTTAAAACCAAACCAAAATCAATTCATTTTTCTATTTTCAAAGCAACATCACATTTCAATTCAATTGTAATGCTATAACAGCTTTACCATGTTTCACCCGCCCGCGTATTAGAAAGCCATACAATCGGCTCAGAGATTTGGTCCAACCATCAAGGGTGATGTACTCAACACAGTCATATTTGCGAAAAATATATATGGTCCAATCATGGTTACATATGTATGTGTATCTTGTCCATTGTTTCATATTCTGACCACATTTTACACGGTTGTTTACGCATATTTCGTTCAACGTTAAAACATTAGTGTTTATGGCAAATGATGGTAATGGAGCAAAAATAACTTCCAACGAATGTGCGACACTTGAGCCACACGGCAGCGAAAAAAATGAATAATGTTCACACTCTTATCTCAGACGCTTAGAGGTATAAATCCACTTTAATCCAACGGTCAGCCCAGTTCCTTGTTTTCATCCAACACAAAGTTTAGTTCGGCCACAAGTAACAGGTGATCCCTTGATCGACGGAGCCTGCATAATTGGCCTGCAACAAACCAAGATTGCACTTTTTGCGATGCCAGGCTCCTAATTTATTCGAGTGACGTTTCATGCCATGCCATGCATTCTCAACGATCACTTACAAGCACGCTGTTCCGTTCATTGGCGTCCTGTGTGTAGAAATGGTCCCATTGACCATTCAGTGTATTGATACGAATGCGATACAACGGCACTGTTGCGCCACAATGGTTGGCCAAATGGGGTGGCACACAGTAACCCAGCGCAGCCTCGTGACGATAGCCTGCGGTGCAAAACAGGGATATCTTCTAGTACGAGCATTTTAGTGCGTGACGGCGTGGATATTGTGACGATGGTGTGATCTTGCAGGCTAAACTGACAATAAGCTGTTGCCATTGCCAATGTACAGCGCCCAATGAAAAACACAATTCACTATCCAACTGTTGCTAACCAATGCGTGCCAGTTCGTGTGGGTCGAGGGTGAGCATATGATCAACTTGAGGATACGGTCCAGAACCTCTGATCAGTGGCGCTTTCTGGGGACAGAATGGGCCACTGTACTCGTTCATGATTATTGTGCCTGGACTGCCCTCGGTACGGAAACCGAATTTACTGCCCTCGGCTGCAAATAATGATCAGCTGGGATCGATTTGTGATCGCTTGACTAAAAGTGGTTGAATAAAACTTGGCTAACTCGGATGCAGCGAATACATGTGATCACCATTTACGGAACTCGCCATTCGATACAATGGTTTTCGATGGGCTGCACAAAGTATGAACGACACGGTTATATACATACAACTGCACGATTCTAAGTAATCAAATTGCAACATGATAACACACCCCTGCATCCTACATGACCATTGCACGGCTCACTCTGCGCTGGGGGACAAGCAACCCCTCCACCAGCCGACTGTCGCGTTACGAGCGCATGTCGTGTGCGTGTGCCGCCCTCACATGATGACGTACAGGCCGACCAGGGGTGCCACGAGAATTGGCAGTCGGCTAAAGCATGATGTTTCAGGGCCTTTCGTTGCCACGCACGGTATACTTTAGTATGGTCCGAAAGGAACTTCCTAGTGGGAAAAGGCCCTCCAGCATACCGTTTATCTAGCTTTGGTGAAACATCAACGCTGCCAGCGTGCTGGCTTCGCATTTTGGGAAAAGCTTGTTGACTAGCTTGCTATTGAAAAAAAAATAGCTAGCTAGTTTCAAAATTGACTTCCCTTTTGCTCTGGCTTAGGTTTGGTCTTCGGCTTTGTTAGGCTCAGGCTTAGGCTTAGGCCAAACCTTGAGCAAACCCGTGCCCTCTATCACGAAATCGAAAATTTGAGTTTTCTCTCTGTCAAGGCAACTGGACTAGCTTTTCCCAACATGCGCTGGCTTCACACCCAACTCATATTTGCATGCTACTCCATATTAGGCTCACGATTCCCATTTCGAGCATTTCAGCCCATTTTCAGAGCATGTGCCTTGGTATAACAAGTTCAAGTGCCTGACCATGTCATATCTACATCAATACAAAGATCAACCTCTGCAAGGTACATGTTGATTGCAGCCTTGCTGTTGCCTGGGTGGACAAGGTGTGCCGCCATGAGCACCCTGTGTGTGCACATTTGGATCGCGATGTTGTACACCTCCGGTGCACGTTGATGTACAGGGGGACCATGGATGCCATGTGAAGTGGCAATTCACTGAAAATAGGGTCGGGTCGTCTCTGGCTTATTTAGATGGGTTCCGTGTGCTGTTTTTTGTGAAGAGCGCCTAAAAATAAGAAAGACACATACCCGAACACGGAATATGGCCATTGCAGGGGGCACTCTCCGGCCCCGGACATGTGCTGCCGGCACCAGACGGTTGACTTATGATGTTAGGGTTGCGGGTTCGAACCCCGCCCACGCATGTTGATGAGCAAGCCTGCCACGGACCCCAATTAAATTGGCATGCGGCTGGAATGGATTTGGAATGTGTCATTACCGATGCTTAGTCAAACATCAGGCAGTCAGTACATGACCAGTGCGTAGAACACTGTTTAGCTGATGTTTCATGGCACACAAACTTACAGCTGCACAATATTTCTCCATTGCAGGGTGACGATTGATCATGTGGACATGGTTCACCGCCACGTTCGGGAAGTGTCTTGATGATGGGTTGTTTGGTCTTCACCCCGCCTTGGCAGGTTTGACTGCACGCACTCCACTCGGACCAACCGGAGATCGCGCAATCAACTGAAACATTTCGTTTGGTTGACCTTGGGTGGAATTTTCGAAACGGTGTAAAGGTCAGTTGGGCGTAAAGGTCGGTGTAAAGTTCGGTCGAAAGCTCGGTCGGCGTAGCTCGGTGTAAACGTGAAACATTGCCTGTTATTAACGTGGAATGTTTCAAGTTTACACCGAGGTCTATCACACTGAGCTGTCGACCGAGCTTTCCACCGACCTTTACACCAAACCGACCTTTACACCGTTTCGAAAATATCACCCCTTGTCAGATTACAAATTGCTGAAATTCAAGAAACTACCATAGGTGACAAATCACCATCAAACCCTTACTCGGTCCGGGCTGGGTTGGTGCCGGAGTACTACAGTGGCTGTTACACGGCTGCTCTTCGTATTTGTACGCTTCACACTCTCCGGTACTGGTTTCCTTCAGGATCCCAGCTCGAAAACGGGGTTGTGACGTGATGCAGGGTCTCGGACAACTAGTCCACTCATACCAAGTGTACTGGCACGGCTCTGCAAAATGGACTGTGTTTAGTTTTTTGAGAATATTTCTGGCGGGTGTAGAAAAACTTATTCGTCGTTCCTGTGTCTTGTCTTAGTCACGTAACTTTTTGTCTTGAAGATATTTCGAAGTTTATTGATGCAGCTGATAAAGAACTTCAACACTGGTCCAAATTAATGACCAGTCAATCTTGACATATCCGCGGTGCAAAAATTGTGGCGGGACAAATCACTATGTATGATACCGACTTGTCTGCGTTCTTTGGAATTTATAAGTGACGTTCACAACACTTACCCGCGCCAGCGCCACAACCAGCAGTGTCGAAATAGATCATGCCTGGCACCGAAGTAAGTGTGTCATACTTGGTGTATCGATGGTGATGCAGAATGCAGTGACCAGTGAGGGTGTAGAACGAACCCGCTCTGGGAGGTTTGTTTGAAATTGTTGATCATTTTTATTTCTCCGGTCCAAGTTCAAAACCGGGTCCAGGGCAATGCCCCAGTTGCAGCTGAGTGCAGCCATTTTTTCTGACTGGGTTTTCGGTTAGGCAAACTACGCCAACACGAGCCCGATTTCGGAGTTGGTGCACTAGCAAAACAAAAAGAAAGAGAAATCCTCATGCGCCACGTTGTATTCCACAACGTGTAACATTCCCATATCAGCAGCCACGTATGAATGTTTCACCAATCTAGCACCTTCGAAATCGGGCTCGTGTTGGCGTAGTGTTGCTATATGTGACGTGATGCATACTGTACATATACATACAGTACCAGCTGCAATTTTTGGCTGATTGAGGCCTGCGCCTGCAGCGCCTGCAGGCTCAAGAGCCTGCGCAGGCTCAATATAAAAGATAGCAGCCTGCAGAGCCTGCAGGCTCGGCGCAGGCTTCGCAGGCCCAGTGTATAAGCGGTCGCAGGCGCAGGCTCATGAGCCTGCAGCGCCTGCAGGCTCGGCAGATGCACAGCTGCGCTTGCTTGTTTTTGTGACATTTATGGACGGAGTGCGTATTATCTCGTATTTAGCCATTAGTACAGTATATGGATATTTGTTGCATGTTTTATTAGTACATGATTACCTTTCTTATAGTTTTCTGCTGAAACTTGACAAAAAACGCGAAAAGGAACTTGTGTCTTATTAAACAGTGAATCTGGATAAAATGTGGCCTTATCGACAGTTTTATTGCTTATTCTTTCAACGCTTTGGTTTTTTTCAGCGTGAACGTTGTATAAATGCTTCAAACAACTGAGAAAAACTGAATTAAAATCATATCACAAAGCACAAAAAGTAGCTGTGCATCCGCCGAGCCTGCAGAGCCTGCAGGCGCTGCAGGCTCATGAGCCTGCGCCTGCGACCGCTTATACACTGGGCCTGCGAAGCCTGCGCCGAGCCTGCAGGCTGCTATGTTTTGTATTGAGCCTGCGCAGGCTCGTGAGCCTGCAGGCGCTGCAGGCTCTGCAGGCGCAGGCCTCAATCAGCCAAAAATTGCAGCTGGTACTGTACGTGTGTTGAGCCCTGTACAGGCACGACACAACCACAAGCTGAAATTAGCCTCCGTCCCTTTTTTAACCAACTTGCAACCAGATGTTTGCTGACAGTTTTGTTTGCAAGCCGCCAGATTGGGAACAACTTCGACAACGTTGTTCAGAACGTCATTTGCGCTCATCGAATCCTGCTTTTCGTTGCAGAACATCTCGTTGACGTGTGCACCACCGGGCGATAGGAACAGTGTGAAGGACAGGACAAGTGTTGTGATGAACATGGCTATTCACTTAATTTTGGCTTTTTTCTTAAATTTTTTGATACGCCTGATGGCTCTTCGGATGAATAAGTTGTGAGAAAATGGCCTTGATTCGAATTTATGCAAGCGCTTTACCAATGCGTAGCCCGTAGCGTTATTGTTGCGGTATGAGTCTGCCTAATTCCGAAAAACGTGCTCGCAGTTCGCTACTGGTAAGACCAGTCTGATACCCACGGGAACTATTTTAACAGCTTAGGTATTTATAAATTTTCCCACCAATGCCCCACTTAGTCTGAATGAACTGTTTTTATTTAAAAAAAAACCATTTAGTGGCAAAAGTAACCGCACGCACAGCAGGTTGTATACACCCCACGTTTTTTTTCAACAGATCCAACACAAATTAAGCCCAGTTCACAATTAGACGCCAATTAGGTTTTTATTTTTTGCTAATCTCCAACAACATGCGTTTCAATCCATTTAGCAGCTCTTTGCCGCATTTCGATGCTTCAGACGCCGGTGTTCGAAAACCATACAATACGCTGACGCCACCCCTCGGCCTAAGCTCCACGGTGTAAACATAGGGAATACCCAGGGATTTAGCCCAATCACCACTGGTGCCCGACGCTAAATCTGAAAGATAAGCTCGATGAAGTTTCATAATTCTTGTTTGTGGTGTCAATTTGAATGATTGTTGCTCTCAGAAATGCGAGCAATAAAATTATGGCACCGATAGCTGATGGGCATGATAACAAGCGTGTGTGATCCACTGGGTATTGTGTTTCAAGCCTTCATTGCAAAGACTTCATTGAGACAGTTGGCACTCAACAAAGAATGCCATCGTGCATTTCGCTTTCACCAAAGCTCAAAATTCTGCCAGCGCGACTCACGTACATAATTTAGCTGAGTGGCGAACTGTGTAACGGTGACCAAATGTTTCGGTCATAGATTCAGACGCTGCTTTCGCCACGTGCATCTAGGGGAACCACATTCTTTTTTTAATTCCAAATATAAATGTTTATATTTTTTGCAGCCAACCATTTCAGTGAAGTTCGGCGCATATGAGCCTCTGGCATATCCATACGGAACGAGCAACTTGCGTCCATAAGAGTGTAACGTGAGAAACAGGTTGATTTTCGATTGCGATTGCAGTTCAAGCACTTTGGCAGCGTATGCCGATGTTTCAGGCTCGGATAGAGGGTGGGGACCACGGTAAATGTCGGAGCAAGGATTCGAACTTGAACCAGATCCTGAAGGTAGTGGTAAACCGTTGTTGTCATGCCCATTGATTCAAAGAACAGTGCCATTAGCTGAATACCTCCCCACTTAAACGGAAAGTTTCGGTTAAAATCCACACCACAGCACCGGCCACTTGACAAACGGCAAGCCTGACCCCGGCGGCCTCGTGTTTTGCGCCACAAACGACGTCCCTGACAGACAATGTGATGTTTCAGTGCTTCACATTGGATGCAAAAACAGTTTCATTAAAATGACTTGAGTCCACGAGTATTCATATCCATCCGGGTTAGCATTCGGCACAATATGCAACTGAGCCATGTCCAGTATTTGACTGACATCCGGTTCGGTGGATTGGGTGAGCAGGGCCCAGATCACGTGCAGCGATGTCGCGTGTGCGATCCATTCACGTGCGTGCACACCTGCGATTGTTGGCCTGGTACACATGAGATCACCCATTGACTTCACTCAGTTATCACATGTGGAATCCACTGGCCTGTTCATAGGGTTAGACCTTAGACTCAGTCTCGTCCTGAGCCTGAGTTAAAGCTCTTGTTACCCCACGAGCCTGAATCATAGCTTGAAGACAAACTCAATAAAAATTTCAAATATTGCGGTAGCCACCGTATACTGTGCACCTGCGTCAAGCCAGACCATCCACTTTATGCTCTTTGTCGGTTTGGCGATCTGTGAAAAAAACAAAACACGCTTGAAAGGATTTATTTTGAAACGTCGTGGTTTCTTAAACCTGTATTCCCTTGATGTCACGTCCTTCCGCTGATTTACCCACGTGAAACATTTGCGCATTCCACGGAATGTATCTGGCCGCAGCGTGTAGAAAGTTCAGTTGCTAGAAACTAGAAAAGTACTAAAAAAATTTATCAGCACTCAGCATCCATTTTCGAAAGGACTAACATCTTCGTATCGGTAGTACTTGTCAGGGCCAAATGTGTCAAGCGTGTCTGTCTGTGCAAACGAACCGATATCTGACTTCGGCGCTTGAATTCGTGCACAATTCTCGTCAACCGCTGCTAGCACTATCAAAATGACGACAATCGGCCACATTGTGTCAAAAGTAAAAGTTGTGTAACAAGTATTACGTTCCGTATGTTTTCATGCACATGGATTGTGTCCGTTTTGTTGATATGTTTTTTTGGAAATAATTGCTTTTATATTTTTTTGGCTTCAAAGGCAAGCGATGTGCGTGTGACACAGCCACAGCCCACAGGCGGCGAAAAAGCCTAATATGTAAATGAACGAAAATTCATGAATGCGATAATCGCTGGTCGTTATTCTTGAGGTTTATGATCGACATCGATATCCAGCTTTGTATGTTGGTCGCCTATTGGTCCATAATACAGCTTAGCTCACAGTTCAATACGGCATGCATACAGAAATGTAGCGTATCACAATTATTCCTATGAAACATCAGCGATTGAAAAATGCAATCGTTAGAGTTCCATCAGCATACGTTTCAGGCCTCGGATTGTTTCGATGCCTGATTTCCAGATATCGCCAGCTGGTACGTGGAATCCGTCCATACCTGTTTGAAAAACTAGGTTGAAATTTGCAAAGTATACCAAAAAGGCTTGTTTATATGTGGTTAACTGAGATCGTCAACTAAAGTCGTCAACTCACGCCGAATGACCATGCATTATGTCTCGAGCTCTCTCAGGGCTGCTTTGAGTTTGACGACTTTAGTTGACGATCTGAGTTGACCACATGTAAATAAGCCATAAAAACGATGGAATCAAAATGATTGCGATAAGCTGTGACATCCCAACCTGCGTTATCGACTCCCGGCCGTAATTCAAGAGTGTACACATAGGGTATACCCATTGATTTGGCCCAGTCATCGCTGGCGCCACCGGCAGGGTCTGGAATGATTGGCTGATGTTTCGCGGCGTCCACAAATGCGAAGCAAAAACAAGTCATGAGACTTACACAATTGCGCCGAGTGCTCAGCGACGTACGGCTGCCCGAAAGGCTCGGACATGGATTCGACGGCCGCTTTCGCAACGCGCAACTGAAAAAAGAGATTTTTAGCAAAAAATTGTTCAGAAATGCGCCCATGCATTATTCCTAAGGTTCATTTCACTTGTCAAGCCGACTGATATGTAGGCACTCAAGCAGAAGAGGCTTCTGGTGACGCAGTGGGAAAAGCCAGCCCTATATTTATCAGATGCCATATCCCGCATGCATGTCATATCATGCCCATCACATTACAGTGGAAGTCTCAGGGGCCATCCAATTCGAGGTAGTACACCGTACACGGAACAAAAAAACAGGGGCTGGCTTAAATTTCTGTGGTACATGCTTGTATTCATTCACTTCAGATCATCATAAATTTCACGAATCAAACGTACCGTTTCATTATAATTCTCCGGATATGCACTGTGGGCGTACCCGTATGGCACAAGGATGGTCTCGCCGAACGAATGTAACGTGACCAACAGCTGGATCTGATGTTGCATCGACTGGATCTTGGCTGCATAGGAGGAGGCCTCGGGCTCAGATAACGGTTGCGAACCTTGGAAGATCTCTTCGCAAGGATTCGTGCTCGAACCGGATACTGAAAAGAGTTGTTGTGAATATGGTTCTGTTGACCAGTACACTGGATTAGGGCTGAGGTACAGTACATTTCCCGGAAAGGGGTAGCTGCACTAGTGTCACGCGGGCATACGATTAATTTGCGTGCAGTACTTAACAGGCACCATTTTGTGACTTTCCCACGCTCAAGCGCCGCACTAGGTCACACGCGTGCGGGTGCGTGCGATAGTTAAGCAAAAGGTCGATAATTCTTAAGCACGTGCACGCAAATTAATCGTATACCCGCGTGCGCACTAGTGCGGCCAGGCCCTAGTGCAGCTACCCCTTCCCTGGAAATGTACTGTAGTATTTGCAAAAGGCAATGACAAGGCAAAAACTAGGCCACATGAACACGGCAGCATGAGGTGTAGGATACATAACCCAAACCAATACGACACTTTAGGCACCGACGATCAGAGCGTAAATTGAATGCGATAACCTAATTTCACTCACCTCCCCACTTGAATGGAAAGTTTCGATTGAGATCCGTGCCACAACAGTCCTCTGACCCGACACCCGCACTCGACCAGCCACAGAACAGACCACCACGATTCTTGCGCCAAAATCGATTGCCCTGCAACAAGCCTAGTTAGCTGATGTTTCACTCGGGGAGTACAAAGGGGTTGAATATCCGACTTGAGTCCACGAGTATTCATATCCATCCGGGTTAGCATTCGGCACAATATGTAACTGAGCCATGTCCAGTATTTGACTGACATCCGGTTCGGTGGATTGGGTGAGCAGGGCCCAGATCACGTACAGCGATGTCGCGTGTGCGATCCATTCACGTGCGTGCACACCTGCGATTGTTGTCATGCGCTGGTTTTGAATCACTATCATTTATAAATTAACGCGTTTGCTCAAGTAATGCTTCAAATCTTGTCCAACGCAAACTATACCTGCGTCTATCCATACGACCTTCTTCAAATTTTTTGTAGATTTCTCAATCTGAAAACATGAAGAACAATTTAACGGGGACAGAATTGGTTATATTATTTTTCACAAATGTATTTGTAATAGATTTTACTTACCTTTATGCCACGGATGTCCCGACCCTGCGCCGATCTGCCAATTGTGAACAGTTCGGTCATCCAGGGGCGGTGACGATTTGCGGCTTCCAGAAAGTTCATTTGCTGAAATTGTTGCAAAGTTTCTTTTGCCATTTCACAACTTTTTAGCAAAAATAAATACGTGAAATCTTGAATACACTAACGTCCTGATAGTGATAATATTTATTGGGGTCGTAGGATGTTAATTGATCGCTGCTGCCGAATGAACCGATGTCGGAAAAGGGCACTTGAAATTGTTCCCTAATAGAAAACGGGAACAAATTTAGATTTTTGATGACCACATCTTAAAATAGGTTTCAAAATAATCAAAAAAACTAACTCAACATCCCGTTTGACTAGAGTGTGCCTAATATCGATATTTGTTAAATCACGTTTGAATCTGTCAGTCGCATCTGGCCCTCCACGTACGGCGACCAAGTGTTGGTGCAATACGTCAACCTGAAGATCAGGAATATGAAGCACCTGAAGGTTGCATTTGTCGCGGAAATGCCGGTTTGAACTCATCCAAAACAAAAAGGTTCGCATTAGAACAGACTCAATAGTCTACCGGGTCAGAGGCCACCACCAGAGATTTGAATACCAAAGTGGGTGATGATGGGCAAATTGTTTGGTCTCAAATCTGAAATTGTTCTGAATCGAACAGAAATAGATAAATCGGGGAGTACAACCTTCAAGCGAACTCACATTGTGCTTCTGCAACACGCCGCTGATGTCGCGTTTCTGACGTTCAGATGTGATCTCCAGTTGCACCAGATCGTGTCGTCTTTCAGCCGATGCTAATGGCGATGCCACCAACCAAACGACAAAAACTCGCGATAAAATTAAGATAGCCATATTTGTGACTTGAGGTGCGTCCTTCAAATAATAAACGATTTTGTATCCTTTCGGGAAGCGGAGTTTCAGTTTCAATCCAATGTGCGCGCATGGGAAAATTTCAGTGATGAAAGATTTTCGTGGGAATTCGATTTGTATGCTGGAACTGACTGGTTAAAGCGATAAATGGGAGGGGGGGCTGGACAAATGTGTTTCACGACAAGCTGAGAAAGGCGTAATTTGTATGCCGAGAAAGGTGATAAATCTGCCTACCTATAACTCAGGTCAAACTGACATTCATGCAAGCCAGTACTTTTTCATGAGAAACCGGCAAAATGGGATTTCTCATCAGACACCTTTGATAAGTCAGCTAAAATGTACCAAACCAGTTTGTCTATTGAAAAGCAAAAATCTACCAGCAGCGAAGAAAAAACGGCTACGCTGCACAAAGCCAACAAGTGTGACTTATCTTCAGAGAGTAATGAAACCAAGGAATAATTCCCAAAGTCAGGTACTGTTTGTCAAAAACCGCTGTAAGCCCATATGTCGTATGGGACTCAAAAAACTGTGTGTGTTCGCATGTAACATCCATATTTTTATTCTGTTTACATAGCTGCTAAGCAGCTCATGGCATAATGCCGCTTTTGATGTTACGCTGGTTTGGGCACGTTCAGTCGATACGACAGCGAGCATCAGTCGTCTCCTTCAATTGGGGCCCGACCAGAGGTTTAGTTTGAGGGTTACGCATTGGCTCAGGCCTACACTTATATTATTAGGCTCAGGCTTAGGCTTATACTAAGTGTTTTGACAGAGGTGAGTGCAGCCTTAGCTGAGCCTAACGCTGAAGTGAACCACCTGTTCGGGCCCCAATTGACCGGGCCCCAAAAGACAGTCCCATATTCTGGAATAGAACATCAAACATCTACACGTCACCCACATTGAGTTCACAACATTTGTGCGTGACGTTTTTTACGCAGCATTTTAAACAAGCGAGATTTATTATCGTTACGTGGGCAGTCAATAAGCGTATTACACGGTGACTCTATCGCCTGGGCATACGACAGATTTGATTGAAAAAACTTTTGCCTAGCCATTATAAAACCGACCAAACCTTTTCTTGCATGTGATCGTGCTTTGCAACACGTGGTCTAAATTACCAACTATCTTATGTTTATCTGACGTGCCCATTTGTTCTGGTCCACTATGTATCAGCCTCTGCAATGTTTTTCTTGTATGATATTCAGCCAATGCTGTGAGCTAGCCATTGTGCGCACAAGCTGGGATTCACACGCGCATTGTGTGTGATCTAACCAATGACCAGTGAACATTGTTCACAAAAGATGCATTGTTGTGCAAGCATTTCGGTGCTGACAGGCCCAAGCACCAAGTTCGATACCGCAGCAGATACGATAGAGTCAGTGGGGGCGGGAGTGGCGTGCTTAGCTTAACGCGTTTCATTTTTTCCCGTCTTTAATGAGCAAGAGTTTATTGAAAACATTATGTAGCTGATCACAACCTTCTGCACCCAAGGGGTTTCTTTGGTGCGATGAGGAAATTAATATGTGAAATGTGTGGGAGTTGGGAGAAGCGTGAGTCAAGACAACAATAACGGCCTGTCAATTAATGTTTCTATTTTTGCAACGACAGTGGACTTGATCAAGCAGAAAAGAAAACAAAATAAAAGTCTGAAAATATAATGCATTGAAAGTTTTCCGTTCAGTTCAAAAGATATGCACTTCCCTCTGTATGGTGTGGTATGAGAAAACGCATCGTCGCCTGAACGGCGAATTGTGATCTTGGAAAGTTGGTTTTATTCGAGCAGAAAGTCGTATATAAAGAGTGTTCTCAAAAAAAAAAACAATGGTGATACGGATATGCAATTGAAACTCAAACAGCGCCAGTAGTGGTCACGTCAATTAAAACTTTTAGGTCAGCCTATTCTGTAATTTTGATGGCGCACACAAATCTGCATGTCACAGGGCGCTGGGGTGAATAAACCCAAACAAACGTGACGTGACCAGGGCAACCCAATAACATGCAAATGCAACAATATCACCTCACTCAAACCAGCCCGTTACTTGCTGCCCATTATTTCATTTCATTGTTGTTGATTTGTATATTTGGTCTTATGACTTCAATAATAAACCAACTATGCTATGCTTTCAATGCTGATGTCATAAAATACTCAGTTGTGTCACTTGATCACAGTGATATAATAAAATCATAATATATTTGAATCATCTGTCCGTCCCACATTTAATGGCGTCTATGTATATATATATGTATGTGTTACACATTACATTTTTTTCATGTTCATGCCTTTGGGGCGTGCTGGAAAATGACAGAACAGGTTAATGGTGGATCAAACATGAGGAATTGAAGCGCAAATAATTTTTGTGGCCTAAGTTTTGAGGTCAGGCCGAAAAAAGTAGGTTACACCCGTTGTCCCGTTCATAAACAGGAGCGGGTTTTACACTCATCAAAGCATACGTATCACTTCCGGAACATGGTACTTATCAGCAATGAAACGTAAGCGAGACACTAAAATGGGACCAACGTGACAAAACTGAATGGAAAGTTCCCAGTGGCACGCTTCCCAAGAAGGATAAAAACAACAGTCTGGACACAATACAAAGAAGTGGTATGTGAATAGTTTACTTTGTTTTGTTGCGTTGGTTCACCGCATGTGGTACTCAGGGTGATATTTTCGAAACGATGTAAAGGTCAGTTGGGTGTAAAGGTCGGTGGAAAGCTAGGTCGACAGCTCAGTGTGATAGACCTCGGTGTAAACTTGAAACATTCCACGTTAATAAACAGGCAATGTTTCACGCTTACACCGAGCTACGCCGGCCGACCGAGCTTTCGACCGAACTTTACGCCGACCTTTACGCCCAACTGACCTTTACACCGTTTCGAAAATTCCACCCAATATGCGACGGTAAGACTACCGATCGTGCTTGGTGGTTACATACACTCTGGTGGTTGGTGACCTGTGCGGTTTCATGACCCCTGCAGCATGTCCTGATGATCGCTATGCTGATCGATCCGCTCCAGGCCAAATCACTTGTGTCATCTTTGTTGAGATTTTCGCTTCAGCAAGCTAACAAAATACCAACAACACCAACATCCGTGACGTGACCAATCGTGTGGCAAAGGCAAAACATGTGAACGCCAGCTTCATCCAAGTCCTTAGAATAAATAGGTGACAGTTGACAGTCTTGAACAGTTGACCGCTCAAACAAGCTTTCGCTGTCAATCTCGTCGAGGACTATATGAACCAACAGATGGTGACTAAAGATATCTAGCATCCATTTTAACTGGATCCCGTGCGTAAGGAGACGCCAAGAGGGTTGGTGTGTTTTGTACATCCCTGAAGTTCAAAGGGCAGCAAAACCGTTCCGAACACGGAACTGAATCTAAAGTTAAAGTTTTATTTTATTTTTGTTTCATTTTTTTTATCTTATTGCTTTTTTCAAATTTAAATTTTATTTTTATGCTTACGCAAGGACCTTTGCAAGATCCGGAAAGTGGCCTGCAATGGCTTGCGATTCGAGGTCGAAAAACACCCATTTTTGCCTTTGAAAGTCTCGCTCGAGGTACCCGGGGCGGGGGGCGGTGGGTCGGCTCGAGACGAGCGAGATACCAAGATACAGTGTAGTTCCTGGGGGGGGGGAGGGGGGTCCCCCCTCGGGTACGCTATCTCCCCCTCGGGTGGTACCAGTGTAGTGGCAGGCAGATGGTTGCAAGGTACCCTTGGGGGGGGGATGGATCCAGATGGTTGCAAGGTACCCCCCTACCCAGCCTCCAGAAGGTTGCAAGGTACCCCTGGGGTCCGAAAAAAGGGTGTTTTTTGCATGCTTTTTTCTGCAAAATTAGCCGAAAAAAATGGTACTTTTTTGCATTTTGGCCGAAAATTTGCCCAAAATAGCTATTATATGGAGGTTTGCGCGCGGAGCGCGCGATTTTTGGGGTTTTGAGGTCGAAAAACACCCATTTTTGCCTATAAAAACCATAAATTTATGGTTGCAAGGTACCCTCCGGGGTGGTTGCAAGGTACCTACCCTTCCCCCCATTGGGGGGGAAGGGCCCCATCCCCCCCAAGGGGTGGTTGCAAGGTACCTACTCCTACTCCTTAGGGGGGGAATCCCCCCCATCCCCCCCAGCCACTACACTGGGTGGTACACTATCCCCCTATCTCCCCCTCCGGGTACACTATCTCCCCCAATTTTTGCCTAAAATGGCCATTTTTAGGCCTAAAATGGGCATTTTTAGGCCTAAAATGTGTGGTTTCTAGGTCAATATTCTCAAAAGTCGCCAAAATGCCCTTTTTATGAAGAATTTTTTCCAAAAAGGGGCAAAAATAGGTCAAATTTTCTACCTCAAAAAGTGACTTTTTCCCGAATTTGGGTCTTCCCCCATCCCCCCTTCCCCCCTCGGGGGTACACTATCTCCCCCTCCGAAAAAAACGGGGGGTCCGCTATCTCCCCCTCCGGACCAGGACCTACACTGCCAAGATAGATACCCTTCCCCCATCTCCCAAGGGTTGACTCGAGGTCGAGATACACAGATACCAGGGGCAGGGGCCAGGGGGAATCCCCCATCACCCAGCCGCCCAGTCAGCAGTCAACGGTGGGGTGGGTTGGGTTCGGTCGGACCAGTGCCTAAAAATGCCCATTTTAGGCCTAAAAATGCCTATTTTAGACAAAAATTGAGGCGGTTAGTGTATCTGGCGCGGCGGTTAGTGTACTGGTGTACCTTGGTCGCGGCGGTTAGTGTACCTTAGGGAGGGACCCCCTCCTTCAGGAACTACACTGACCATGATGGAGGGGAAACAGGCGTACCCGAAGGGAACAGCTCCCCCAGGAACTACACTGGTCTAAACTAAAGCCCAAATTTTGATTTCAGATTGTTTTAATGTGCAAACCCATAAAATGTGCTCCAAAATGTTTGCCACTCTCGAATCTTTGATGAACGAACGAATTCTGGTGCTCGACGGCGCGATGGGCTCGATGATTCAGAACTATGATTTGAATGAAGACGATTTTCGACCCGAATGTTTGCGAGATCACGCAAAACCGCTGAAGGGAAACAACGACATGTTGTGTTTGTCGAAGCCGGACATCATTTATGAGATTCATACGGTCAGTGTTCAGGTGCTCTGCTCTGTGTCTGGCTGTTGACTCAATCATTCGGTTGGATGTTTATTCCAGTACATTGGACATAACGTAGGCACTTTCTGTTTGCTATTCCAATATGCAAGTGAAACGAACCATCTGTCAAAATAAATAATGTGCGCGTCGCGTCCGGTGATGTAGTTGGTCCGAGCAAGAAAGCTAGCTAGCTGGAGGGGTCCGGCACAAGAAAGCTAGCTAGCTAGCCGGGTACCCCGATTTGGGGGGTATTGGTCCAGAAGTCAAAAACAGGGTTATAAAATTTGGTCTATATTATGCTAAAATAAGCCTTAAAACGCGTATTTTTGTGCACGTGTGAGAAAATTTGAGCGAATTTGACCAGTTTGGCCCATAAAATGGTCATTTTGGCACCAAAATCAACACTTTTCTTACTTGATGACCGGAGCAAGAAAGCTAGCTAGCCAGTTTGGGGGGTATGGGTTTCGGAGCAAGAAAGCTACCTAGCAGTTGGGGGGTAATACCCCCTATACCCCCCAACCGCCCAACCACATCACTGGTTCGCGTCACAAAGAGCAGCTAACTGAGCATCAGTGAAAAAGTAAAAAAATTAACGGTTTTCTGCTTCTTAGCTGGCTGGCGGCACAAATAAAAAAAACCGGGCTCACGCATGAAGCCGTTAAGATATTTGTGAAGATTCGCACAAAAACTTGAAATTGCTGCAAATTTTTCTTCAGCAATACCTGGAAGCGGGCGCGGACATGATCGAGACGAACACGTTCAGCGGCACCACAATTGCGCAGTCCGATTATGGCACCGAACATTTGGTGACTGAACTCAATCTGGCTGCCGCAAAAGTGGCCAGACGCGCTGCTGATGATTACGCGAAACGAACAGGTGCACAAGTGGTTCATTTCACTTGTTGTGAACCAGTGGCAACAATTGTCTCTTTGATGGCTGCTTGCTAAACCAAGTTGCTTATCCATACAGTTTACTGATGAATCAAGTGCTCGAAGTCACCGAAATTTTGCACATCAAGTAACTTAGGCAGTGCGTTTTAGAGGTTTTACTTCCAATGTAAAACATAACACACGAGGTCATTGATTTCCTCGGATTTTTATATTTATTGCAAATCGCGCAGGCAAAGCCAAATTCGTCTGTGGCGCTATCGGGCCCACCAACCGAACTCTGTCCATTTCTCCATCGGTCGAAAATCCTGAATTCAGGAATATTAGTGAGTCTGCTTGAATTGTTTCTGCAAGAAAATATATGTAATATATGGATATTTTGACATATATTACTTTGGAATTTCATATGTTAAACAAGAATTTACATATAATTTTGGTTCCGGAACAGATGTGCATGGAACTACTGTTCTGTGGAAACGCAGATGACTTTATCAGCTGTCCGATACATACACATCTAGAGCTGTTTCTTAACAAATTTAGTTTGTACATTGACAAGTAGTGATTGTCAAATTGCAGCGTTTCCCGACCTGGTGACAGCGTACAGCCAACAAGCCGAAGCGCTGATACAAGGCGGGGTCGATATATTGCTGGTGGAGACCGTGTTTGACACTGCTAATGCCAAGGTTGTTGAAATATTGTTTGAGTTGATTTATTAGCTTGTGCGCAGTTTCCCAGGAATTGCTTTCTATGGCCGGGTCATGTCAGCGTGAAACATCAACAGATTTTTGTGCACAAGTGGAACGGCTTGTGATAGGTTTTGACGGTTGATTGTGTTTTCGGTATTTATTCTTGTGTCTGTCACGGGTTTGGTGAGGGCACTAGCTAGCTCGCTTCGGACAGTGGTTTAGGTTTGAGCTTGTTCTCAGGCTGGGGCTAAGCTCGGGCCTTTAGTTGGTGTGTGACCAAGGCGCAACCGAAGCTTGAATGTGAACTAAAGGCCAAATGTTAATGAAGGCCTAAGCCTAACTCTGAGCCCATTATATAGGCGGCGTTGTTTGCCATCCGACAACTGTTCGAGGAGAAGCACATCCCCGAATTACCGGTGTTTCTTTGTGGCACGATAGTGGACAAGAGTGGACGCACATTGAGTGGACAGACAACCGAGGCGTTTCTCATCAGCACGTCGCATTCAAAATTGACGTGGTTGGTTTGTTGGCTTGTTTGGTGTGTAAAGTGTCTGATGCACGGCGCGACATCATCAACATCGATTATAACGTTGAAAACCATATTTTTTCTGCGGGTGAGAAAAATTTTGGTGGATATTGCTAGGTATACTGGTGTAAAAAATTGTTCTGTATTCAGTGTAGTACTTGGGGGGGGGGGGGGGGGCCCCCCTCCATTTCATCTCTCTTCCCCTTTTTTTTTTTTCCTTCTCCCCCCACCTACCCTTCCACCCCCCACCCCCTTCTTTCCGCCCCCCTTTTTTCTCCCCTCCCTTCTCCCCCCCCCCCCCCCCCCCCCCCCCCCCCTCTCTGCCCCCCCCCCCCCCCCCCCCCTCCCCTCTCTTCTTTCTCCTTCCCCCCTTCCTCCTCTCCCCCCCTCTGTATTTTTCGCTGAAAAGTTGAATAAATGAGTCGAATGAAAAAAATTATTTTTCCAATATTTTTCCAGTGCTTACGAAGGGAAACTCGAAAAATATGACCATGTTAGGTTCGCGTTGTTTCTCAAAGAGTGCTTAAACTCCCCGGAAACATGCTTTATAAGCTTTTTTGTCAACCAATTTGGTCAATGAGCCAATTTTTTCCCAAATTCTGCAAAAACTCATCGATTTGCACTACAATTTTTTGGCAAAACCAAAATAAATTACCGCTATTTTTTCAATAAAAGACCGGGTCTCGGAAAAAACTCGTTTTTTCGAAAAAAAAACGTTTTTTTTCGTCTGCCAGCATAATACAAGGGATCGGACGAAGGTGTTGGGTGTCACAGGTCCTTAGGCACCTTTTAGATGCAATTTGCACCTAAAATTTCAGAATTGCATCCAAAAACAACTTTCACGCTGGCCAAAATTAGTGCTCCAACGCTATCATAGCATATGATTCTAACAAAAATTTGTCTGCAGCTTTTTCCAAAAAAGCTCAATTTTTCAAAACAAATGAAACAAATCTTTTGTTGATGTTTGTTTTACATACTGTTTAGATACGTAAACAGGAGAACTATCTTTGTGTGTTGCACCTTAGCATCTGTGTTGTTTATGCATTGGGAATGCGACCAGTGCACGCGCAGCATGCTGCAAAAGCAGTGATGCTTCAGTCCAAGTACTTATTAGGTTAGGTGTGCTGACTCAATCAGTACTAAATTCGTACTGACGATGACCTGTTTTTTGGTGTCGCTTTCAGCATTCGTGCTGAACGCGAGTGTGGTGTGATGTTTCATTGTTAGTGCATCACCATCCCAGCCGCACTGATGAGCGGATGTCACATAATTATGCAATCTAGAAGTTTTTTAAGCCGCTGTCCTTTTTATTCGAGTGCGACGCAAAATTTTTGTCGCATTATTGCATTCTTTACAAAAAGCGCTCCAATTGTAGTTTTAAAAGTAATAGGCCCACCCTTGCACACAAATAAAATTTTTATGAAATACCACGTTGTTCTTAATTCTCCGAGTGTTCATTAGGTGCCTGAGCTTTATGTCAATTCGCATCGAGAATGCCTGAATTTTGAGCGCATTTTTCCCTAGCCACCTGAGTTTGAGGTGCAATGTGCAGCCAGATGTCTGATTTTTTTGGTCCAATTTGCACAATACGTCTGTGTGTGTGACGCGACCAGTGCACGCGTATTATGCTGTGAAAGAGTGATGCTTCAGTGATAGTACTTATCGGGCACGTGGGCGGACCCAATCAGTACTAAATTCGTACTGACGATGACCTGTTTTTTGGTGTCACTTTCAACTTTTGTTGAACGCGATTTCTTTTTTATCTTATATTTAAATTCTGGTAGTGCATAAGCCACCTGGAATTTTATTCATTTCAAAATGCTTCGAGTATAATGGCGGACGAAAAAAACCTTTTTTGACGGAAAACCGTTTTTGTCCGAGGCCCGAATGCTTTTCCATTTAATTTTCAAGGTGGTTTTTTATCGGTTTTTATTTTACTTTTCCCAAAAAAATTGTAATACAAAACCGATGAGGTTTCTTTGGTTCGGATCAAATTTTGGTCGGATGTTCGGACCAAAATGTTCTATGAAAACATGCTTTTGTGTCATGTGCTCATATCTTGTGCTCAAACACTTTACTTTTTTTACTTTACCTTAAGTACTGGAACAGTGTTTAAAAAAACAGTCTTTCGAAAATAACGTTTTTTTTCAACGAAAAATGAAGAACGGTACTTTGCGCCAGTATAGGTTCGAGAAAAACTGCTACCTATTTTTTGCCTACGACCGAAATGCTCTAATTATAGTCTAAAGCCCAAATGTTGCGCCCATGATTTAATTTTAGGGCAATTAGGCAACTTGCACAATTACGAATTAGTTTGATGTTTTCACTTGATGCTTCACTGATGACATATAAGGTAGATTTTTCGCTCTTGGTGACTGATGAGCGGGTGACTCAATGTCATCTCGAAATTTTATTTGGATCGCTTTCAATACTATTGAAATGCGACGACGAAGCTGCTGGCGCATTGCTGTCCGTCTTGCTGCGGAAAGTGTTCCAATAAGAAAACCACATTTCCACACAGAATACAGCTTCCATGTGTGTTTCTGCGCGTTTTTGAACACTGATGTTTTATCCAGTGTTTATAAGTGGAGTGCGCACTGGATACGTTGAATCGTATCCTGGTGCTCGACAATGACGTCGATGTCGCCGAATCCTAACTAATGGAACCTTTTTTTGTGATCGCCGTAGCTGGTCAAGCGGCGATTTACTGCACAAATAATTGTTAACTTCAGATTTATTTGTAATTATAAAATTTTTGAGAAAGTGGCTGAATTATGAAAATACGGCTGTAAATGTTGGAGAAATACTATGTTTATGACTGTAAATTAACTAAAATTCTTCAGCGTCGGTCTGAATTGCGCATTGGGTGCAACGGATATGCGACCGTTTATCGAGTCAGTCAGCGAGAACACCCAATCTTACGTGATTTGTTATCCAAATGCTGGACTGCCGAATGCGCTCGGCGGTTACGATCAATCGCCCGACATCATGGCACGGCATATACTGGTGAATTTCGGGCTTATTGTCCGAATTTCGTTTCCATTATCAGTCTGCAATCATGGTTATGCGAGCAAAAAGTACAACAAAAATAATTTGCCAGGATTTCGCTCGCGACGGTCTGGTGAACATAGTGGGCGGTTGCTGCGGCTCGACGCCCGAGCACATTGCTGCGATTGCACAAGCTGTCAAGGGCGTACAGCCGCGAATACCACCCAGCGAATTGCGTTCCGAGTACACCGTGTTGTCCGGTGGGTTCGTTTCTTTCACTTTGAGGGTGTTCCTTAAGATTGCACCTAACATTATGAGGTATGTGCAATTTACACCTGGATTTTTTTCAGTTTTTGGCCAAATAACAAAATTCTAGGTAGAGTGAAAAATTTGAACAAAACACTGCGTTGGTTGTCTGAAACTTGTGTGTTGTTTCGTTACTTAATGGGAATTTATTGTGCAGTTTTTTGAAAGTGCATTCTTGCTGTTACTGCAGGTTTGGAGCCGATGTATATTGGCAAATACACCAACTTTATCAATATTGGAGAGCGATGCAATGTGGCGGGCAGCAGAAAGTTTGCGAATTTGATAAAAGCGAATAAATATGAGGTTGGCTGTATTTCAATGTTTGTTTCGGTTTTCCGAAACGAAGCATTGGCTTGAAGTTGCGCAGGGAGGTCGTTCAGGATCAGCATTGACCGTTCCCATGTTTTGTTCTCTGTTTTTTTGGCCGAAACCAAGCCATCAAGGCAATTGATTCGAAATCCAACTTCGTTGGACAGCGCCCAAAAAACACAACTTAAAAATTCGTCAGCTCAACTGTAATTCTTTTTGCACATGAGTTTGTTGGTAGCTCGAGTCAATACAGTACAATATGTCAAAGCTAGTCGTACGTTCTGGCCTTCATTCTGATTTTCATTTTATTATTTGAACACAGCCACTTTTTTCTTTCAGGAAGCTATCAATATCGCCCGATCCCAGGTGGAGAATGGGGCACAAATTCTGGACGTGAACATGGACGAAGGTCTGGTCCTTATTTGGTGTTGTTTTGTTGGGTTTACGTATTATACACTATACACGTATAGGTAACCACACATAGTGACTGCGAAGTAAATGCAAACCAAATTGCAGGTCTGTTGAATGGGCCACAAGCGATCACACACTTCCTGCGTCTCGTCTCGTCGGAGCCCGACATCGCCAAAGTGCCCGTTTGCATCGATTCCAGCGATTTTGCTGTGCTCGAAGCCGGACTGCAGTCGTGTCAAGTGAGTGATATTGATTGATTGGCTGACTTTGGATTAATTCCTATAATTGCGTTTTTTTGTTTATTCATCACGTGAGCAGACTTTTGGTTTGCTGCCCGAACCATTCTCAAATGGTTTGGTTGTGCATGTGCATTGCGATGGCCAATACTTCCTTTCTATTTCAGGGCAAGTCTGTGGTGAACTCAATTTCGCTAAAAGAAGGCGAGGCTGACTTTCTGCGCAAAGCCAAACTCATCAAGCGATACGGCGCTGCCGTTGTGGTGATGGCATTCGATGAAAATGGACAGGTGTTTATTTAACTTGTTTGGCAGATTTTGCCAACTTAGTTCGTCTTATGGCTGGATTGGCAGACATGTACGTACATGTATGAAAGAATGTCCTGTGTGATCTGCATCTGGTGAGCCTTTCGATGAGCATTGCCGAAATATTTACTGACGGTTCACTTGATCCACTCAATAAGCGGCCTTCAATCTGTGCAAAATTGTATTCGCGTGCATTCCAATTTCAAAAAATATTTTTGTCTGTTTTTATCAGGCAACGGAAATAGATGACAAGGTCGCCATTTGTCGGCGTTCGTACAATCTGCTGGTGGACGAGGCCGGCTTCAGCGCGCAAGACATCATTTTCGATCCGAACATTCTCACGATCGCCACCGGAATGGAGGAGCACAACGAATACGCCATCAACTTCATTGAAGCAACTCGAATAATCAAGGTTTTTTGGCTCATAGTTTGTTTTTCCACATTGTAGGTGTGGCGTGAAATCTGGTGTTTTACGTGTGATGACTAACTTTATTAGAACAGCTGGTATTGATAGTAACCGTCGCTGTCGGGTGCTCTCTCTGGGGGCTGCCTTGTTGCGTGTGTGTTGTTGCTCCTTTCGCTGTTGGAGAGAACTTTGTGCGTTCGCTCGTTCGGAGAGAATTGGCGAACATTGGCTCGGTCGTTTTCCAGCCTGAACACATCTGGAGCATGTTTCGACTCGTTGTCTCGTCAAAAATTTCAAATGTGAGGTCTGAATATGGTCTGTATTGCCATTGTTCTGCCAACCTGTCACTATCAGCGCTGCTCTCATATTGGTGCTTCTCACGCACCGCAAAAGCAAAAAATTCTTTAGTTACTTCGACGGTTGTGGCACGCTTCAACATTGTTGTTGATGATGGCTGTTAGCGCAGTAACTCTCTACAAATTAAGGGGATATAACTTTGGGTTCCTTGGTTCATGAGAACTGGCGAACGAAAATATCCACATTTTTGTCCATAACATTTTCATATGATTTTTTTTCAAAAAACCAAGCTGATTGAAAGTTGTTCGCTGATATTTTGCCATCCAGCGAACCCAAAAAGAAGAGCAATAAACCAAACAACGTTTATTGGGCTCAACCAATATCGCGTCCGAATGCGGTCGGCTAAAACGTGAACTTTGGCTCTTTTATAGCACGCGCAAAACATCAGAATTTCACAGACTCAAAACAGGCGGTTCAAGTTAACAACTTTGTGCAAACGAAAACAGCCTCGCCATAGTTGCAGCTTTGTTTTTTTATCAACACGATGGATTTTCAACAGCATACGTTAGAGGCTTTGTTCGCTGTTCGCTTTGCTCATAAAAACCTGCACAAACCACCTACAATAACCAGAAATTCAGCCCTTTCTCTGTGGTTTGGCGGGCGTGTTGACCGAGGACGTAGCAGTCGTTGCTCCCATCAATTTCGAGCTGTCGTATGACATTATCTTTTTTGGCTCGTAGATTCAATTAGAGTGGGCGAACGTGAATGGAATAAGTGCTCAATTTGATTGTAAACACCCAAAATGTAAGCTTTCGAAATGACTTGTGCATCTATCGAAAGCAAGCTGCAGTGCGCAACAAAGCTTTATTGTGTGATTCTTTTATGTGGAATTGGGAATGTGAAATCACTCATAGCTTTCAGAATTGCACCCGTCAAAAACTACTAATACTTATTTTTGCAGAAAACACTGCCGGGTTGTCGTGTGTCGGGCGGCGTGAGCAATCTGTCGTTCTCATTCCGCGGCATGGAACGGCTACGAGAGGCGATGCATTCCGCATTCTTGTATCACGCCATAAAGGCGCGTGTGTACTTGTTTTTGTTTTTTTCATTGAACATAAAAATACATATATATACAAATAATGCTTGATTTTCAGGCCGGACTCGACATGGGCATTGTGAATGCAGGTGCACTGCCGTTGTACACCGAGCTCAATGCCGACCTGCTGTTGTTGTGTGAAGACCTGATATTCAATCGGCGACCGGATGCCACCGAACGAATGTTGGCCTATGCGCAGGTGATCGGCAGAAAAATATTCAGAAGTCTTTTCAGTTGCGTCGATCGCAATTCGAGGCATGAAAAGCTATAGAATATTGAACACTTCAAAACGAAAAAATTGTCGTGTCCAATAATTGGAATTGGACTCCAATTTTCAGAGCATGAAGAAAGACGGCGGGAAGAAACAGGAGGAGGATCTGGTGTGGCGCGGTTGGTCGGTCGAGGAACGCTTGAAGCACGCGTTAGTGAAAGGTTGGCGGTTGGCTTGGTTACTTTATTCGGTTCTGCTTGTAAAAGACATCTGTTTGTTTTCTCATTTCTTATGCGACATTTGTGTCATTTACAACACACAGGTATTGACGCGTACGTTGTTGCCGATACTGAAGAAGCCCGGAGTAACATCGAGCTGTATCCGAGACCGCTCAATGTTATTGAGGGACCGCTTATGGCCGTTGGTGTTTGCTGCCATTTTTTCCTTTTTCAATTGCCACATTTTCCAACACATTAACCAGGGAATGTCAGTGGTGGGCGAATTATTCGGTGCGGGCAAGATGTTCCTGCCGCAAGTAATCAAATCGGCTCGCGTCATGAAAAAAGCTGTGGCATATCTGGTGCCGTTCATGGAGGAAGAGAGGCAAGCAAGAATGAAGAAGAGAAAATTGGAGGGAAAGGCGGACGAGGAGGAGAGTGTGAGTTGCCGTTGATTTTGTGATCTTTTGGTTTTGCTCATGATTTTTGGGCCAACCGCATTACGCGTTTTCGCCGGTCTTCCAGAAACAGGCGAACCCAAAAAGAGGTGCTAGACGCTATAAACTAAACGATTGTGGTCTGCGCCTGTTGTGAATACAACGTGGCGTTGAAGCATCGGCTGCCGGACTGTCAACTTTTTGAACCGACCGCGTGCAGCAAGCTTGCCTAATTTCACATTTTTCTCACCAGATTTTCCAATGCGAGAGAGGTCTGTCTGATTCACCACAGAGGAAATTGCAGAAAAAAATGTATTATACACACACTTATTAGACGTGGTCGGTCCAAACATTGGACAGTCATGATTCAATGAAGATTCTTGCTCGTTTGTTTTATGACGCCGTTACCTCGTTTTGTCACCTGATGCTTCAACGCTCCTTCATATTCACAACACGTGCGAACAGAGCCGTTTATTTGATTGGTTGGTTGCCAAGCGAGCGGAAGTCGTCTCATTGTTGACTCGTTCGTTCATTGCGACGAACATCTCTTTTTGCTTCGTCTGTTTTCGGATAACGGACGAATAAATGAAATGGGCATATTGGTATCAAAAAAAGGCATCTTGGGTCGAAGAACCTTTTACGTTCACGTTGGCATGTTGGGTCGAATCCGGTGCGCAACGGTGTGTGTGATCAGTGAAGTGTGTGGGCAACTGGTTTTAAATGCGGTTTATTTTTCGAAAGCAATGCATAGAAGATACATGTTGCAGTCGCCATACCAAGGCACGGTTGTGTTGGCGACGGTGAAGGGCGACGTGCATGACATTGGCAAGAACATTGTCGGCGTGGTGTTGGGATGCAACAACTTCAAAGTGATTGACCTCGGTGTGATGACACCCTGTGAGACCATACTTGAAACAGCGGCCGCTGAGAAAGCTGGTTGGTTTGGGCAACCGCCATGTGGCGCATTGGTTTATTTCATGCTACGATTATTTCAAATATGTCATGGTAGAATTACTTGTATCATTCATCCCTGTACTTGCTGGAAATTCCGACTAGGACATCTTTTTTCAAATTTGCATGCATTCCTCATCTCTGACGTCAAGACAAAATTCCGAGATTGAACCCATTTTCACAATGCAATACGACTACAATCAATAAGCAACCAATCAACAATTTTTGAAACCAAATTTAGTAGCCTTTTGGGGGCTAATTTTTTTTGAAACGCTAGTAAATATTCAAATTTAGTAGAAGAAAGCTACTAAATTTTTCACTTCTCCAGCTTTTTGCTGCATCCTATCTTGACATGATAAACCCTGTTTGAGATATGATCGGTCTGTCTGGTCTAATCACTCCGTCACTGGATGAAATGGTGCACGTCGCCAGGGAGATGCAACGTCGACATCTGACTGTGCCGTTGTTGATTGGCGGTGCCACAACGTCAAAGTTGGTGTTATTTGGTGTTTCGGGCAATTGTATCTTTTATTTGTTGCACTATCCGAGCATCGAATATAATATTCTTTATGTATTTTTTATTTATCTTTTTTGTATGTTGTATGTTTCGATATCTCCACTTATCGCAGCAACCAAAACTAGCTGCTAGTGGACTGGTGTCTTGTGGACGTGCTTTGCACAAAAGATGATGCCAGATTTTTGTGGGCACGCATTACGTTAGATTGCAGTTTCGGCCCATGATGCCCGGCTGCAGTGGCGCCCTGGGCCTTGTCAATGACAAAAGGGGCACGGTGCACCGCCATAAACCGAAAATGCTCGCACAGACTTAAACGCAATGCTTGCCCACAAAGCTAAACCGCGATGTCCACATTACACTCGCATCAAAACAGATCTATGGGGACCGCTATGTTTCACTCAACCCACAAAATTGGGCTGGAGCATTTTCGGTTTATGGCTGTGCACGTGTACGATGTCGTTTTTGTCATTGACAGGGTTCTGGGCGCCATTTCAGTCTATGGGCCGAAACTGCACCGACAGATCCAACGCGATAGGGACCTGTGAGGCTACATCGTATTTTAGCTGCAGTATTTTCTGTTTTTTTGCCAGTCGTTACAGGAGCGAAATTGAACGGCTCAAATTTCATGGTTCATTTGTGATTCTCCATTGGTCTCCATTGGTCTCTCCATCTCCATTTGTCATTCTCCATTTTTTACGAAGTTTACTTGATCTTTCCAGAACGCATACGGCCGTCAAAATTGCTCCGTGTTACGACCAACCAGCAGTTCACGTGCTGGACGCATCGAAAAGTGTCGTTGTTGTTAGTTTATTTTTGTTCGTTGTGTTTCTGTCTCGATTTAGTATCGAAATTTTTTCGTTTTTTCAGTGCTCATCGCTTTTGGATGAAAAAATTCGGCAGTCATTTGTTGATGAGACGAAAGAAGAATACCAGATAGTGAGGGCTGAACATTATGACTCGTTGAAGGTGAACGTCTCACGATTTTATTTCTTTTTGTGAATTACTGGTAAATTTATATTCATGGTTATTTTAGGATCGTCGATTTATGTCACTTGACGCAGCTCGGAAACGAGCGCTCACCCTTGACTGGACACACTATGAAGCGGGTTGGTTTGGTGGCTGATGTTTCACTCGGTAATTGGATATTGTCATCCGTTTGCTCCATCCATTTTTTCGCGCATAATGCAATCAACAACAAAAATAGAAATAAGTTAAAAAAACCGCAGTGCTGACAAACGGTTGGGAGGAGAAGGCAAAACTTGAGGTCGTGGTGACCCGAGTCCGAGAGCGATATTCATTTGAGAATGTGCTAAGAAATTAGATAGGTCATGCTTTCAGAACAAGTGCGTTCCTGTTTCTTTCGAGCATGGCACGTTCCTGGTTGCTCAATCGGTTCATGCGTTGTCAAAAACATAACTTCAATCAAGATAGCAATATACAAATAACAAAGTGCGAATAATATTCCATCGCAGTGCGTCCATCGTTCCTCGGTGTGCGCAACTACCTGGATTACGATCTGTCTTCCCTGATTCCCTACATTGATTGGCGACCGTTCTTCGACATCTGGCAGTTGCGCGGCAAATACCCGAATCGGGCGTTCCCGAGATTGTTCAATGACAAGGATGTTGGTTAGTTTGGGCGGTTTTTTTGGAAACTACTAACGGTGAAAACGGTGTCAAACACGGCGATTGGTCGTCGGGTGGTGTTGTCTTCAGCTCGTGAGGTTTTACATGAGAGAAATGTCGATGATTGGTCTGTTGGCAACAACTTTCGTGGTCGAATTTAGTGGCGACACCAACTCTCGAAATGTCGTTAACGAAGAAAATCACGCGACCGGTCCGAACCGATTGCTGGGTTCAGCCAATTAGCAGGCCATGAAACATCGCAACACAAAACGACGTTATTGTTCACACAGGCCAAGAAGCGCAACGCGTGTACGCTGATGCACAACGCTGGTTGAAACGTGTGTGCAGTGGTGATGCGAAGTTGGGTGCACTCACTGCATCCGCGTCATTGGCATTCTATCCCGCTGCATCTGATGGTGATGATATTTTGGTCTACGATCCGGCCATGGCTGATCAACAGTATTGGAAACAGGTGGGAACGGTTTCCTCTTGTTTTTTTAGCTCATTGCGGAATGTTTAAAGTCGGTTTTCATTGTGTTTTGTGGGAACACCGTGCTTGATGTGCACACAAATCATCAACTGGCCTGTGAACATGTTTCGTTGGTTTTATACATCAGATTGAGTTTCAGTGGCGAACGAGTCGTTCAAAGTTTCTGAAATGACTCACAGGAAACAATCAACCAAATTCGAAGCAGAATATCAGCTAAAACGAACTCTTATCGGTATTAGAAACACAGATACCTTTTCGAATCCCGCGTCGATTCCAGTGAATACCCAGGTAGTCCTTGTGCCACTATGCCACTGCCCTCTTATCGGTCAGGATCCAATGGCGCGTCTGTACGGTCTGCGTCAACAGGCGGACAGAGAACGAGGTGACGCGTGTTTGTGCATGAGTGACTTTGTGGCACCTCGATCCGCTGGCAAGCCCGACTATGTTGGATTGTACGCCGTCACGGCTGGATTGGGATGTGATGAGTATTGTGAATAGTGAGTGTGTTGGATGATTTTTCACGGTAGATCCTCAGGTATCGTTGGAAGTGCTGTTGTTTTTCGTGAATTACTCAGCCAGCGAGCGGCGTCGTGGTGTCAAATTTGGTGATCGGCCCTTATCTACCCTCGCCATGCAATTTGTGTGAGCTGAGAACTTTTCGGGTTAGAGCTCTGATTTCGAGGAGCGTGTCAGTTGTGTGAGAACAAGTGTCACTTTGATCGTTCAGTTGTCTCGAAGATTACATAACAATCCGATTCAATTACCCAAATCCATCGAATAAATAAAGGCCCATCAGTATTTCAGTCTAGAGTCGGCACATCAAGACGACTACAGCAGTATAATGGTGAAGGCACTGGCAGATCGGTTGGCCGAGGCATTCGCTGAACAACTGCACGCTCGCATCAGGACCGAGCTGTGGGCATACGCGCCTGACGAAAAAATGGATGTCGATGCGTTGCACAAAGTGCAGTACAAGGTTGGTTGGTGATGGCGTTGGATTTTGTTGCAGACGATCAGCTGTTGATCGCAAGTCTGTCATACGGAGCCTTGATGCATGTGATTGTTGAAACATCAGTATTGATCTGTTTGGTTGATTTGTATGTTTTGGCGCTGTTGGTAATAGTTGCCTTAAAATTTAATTGTCAGTGAGGAGGAACAAGGTTCTAGTAGTCATTCTCGTGCAATATATCACCATCATGAGCTCGGTGAAAGAGACACCTTCACGCAACTTGATGTCAATCACGCCGTGAATTTCTGGGTGCTAGTAAGAAGACACAGAGTCCCTCTCAAAGTTATTGTTTCATCTTAGCAGTGAGTTTCTGTGCATTGCTGAGCAAAACACACGTCATTAAAAAGGCTGGATGCAAATTTTATTCCCGACTCCCACAATTTCGACTGATCACACGGCCATTTGAAGGGCATCCGCCCAGCGCCCGGCTATCCCACGCAGCCCGACCACACCGAGAAGGCCACATTCTGGCAACTGTTGTCGGCCGACAAATGTGGCATCGAGCTGACAGAGTCGTTGATGATGCGACCGGCAGCCAGTGTGTCTGCGTTGGTCATTGCACATCCGCAGGCTAAGTATTTCTCCGTTGGGAAACTCGCAAGGGATCAGGTGCGCGGAGAGTGTGATTTTGCTTTGTGAGCGTCAAAGATAGAATATAGTCCTTGTGTTTTTTCGCGAAATTTAGGTGCCATTGCACTAACTCTGAAAATCCGGCGCCTAGAATTTTGAAAACTCGCTGTCAGTGGCACATGAGTTTGTTGTTTTGTTTGGTGTGGCTTTGGCCTCAATTCTCTTTCCAGAAAGCTTTTTGGTGGCGTATTTGAGCGCTATGTAACATCGTGAGCTCTTCCCACTGGAGACGTGCGTTGCCGCGTCAGATGATAATTGATGCGCATCCAAGAAATAACCGTTTTATCTATAATTGCAGATTGCTGATTACTCGAAACGCAAGGGTCAACCGATTGCAATCACTGAGAAATGGCTGAGTTCAAATTTGGGTTATGATCCGCTCGAAGAATAGATCATTTTTATTGAGATTTGCGCTTTCCGCACTTTTCAAGTCGGAATTGTTTCAGGACAAAACAATTTTGTGCAAAAATAGTCGTTTTTTATTTTATTTGCTGACAAGTCTGCACCATGTCATTTTTCTTACTGCTTTGTGAGATCTTCACGGTAATTTTGGGCGTTGTTCGCTTCAACTATACCCTTTCCAGCTGTTTTTTTTCAGGCTTCATGATCCTAGACGTGCCTTAAATTTGTTTTAACGTCTGGTCTAGGAGTAATTGTTGAGTTAAACTTGCCATATTTGTTTCATTTGCTGAGCTTGTTCATATCATTTTTGGGCTCAATTATTTCAATTGCTGTGTTTTAGCGCTACAGTATTATGGATATCACTTTGAAGTGCCGTATTATTACTGACACGATCAAAATGTTCAGGCATTACTTTTACTCGTTCTATATTGTGATATAAACATCTTTATATGCGTGTTCATATTTCGCATTGGTTATATTGCACCTCGATGTTTTACTAGGATTCCAGATAAAAGTAAGAACATTATTGTCGAAGGATATTTGTTTTGCTCTGGGTTCTGATCCCTGTTAATGAAATGAACTTCATCATATCTGAATTATTTGCAATTTTATATCGAAAAGGCTTGCAACTTGTGTTGACCAAATTTAGAAATAATAGAATTGGCAAGGTTCCACCAATTTCAGCCGAACATTAGCTGACTATGGAAGCAGACGTGTATATGCGTATAGCTGATGCATTGGATGCACGTGAACGGACGAGTGACCTGCCAGTGTCGTATCCACTTGGTATTGATTCGATTGTTTGGTACGTTCTTTTGGGATTTTTTTGATCTGGATAGTTGTCGGATTGGCCACGTATTTTGAACTTTGATTATTGCAAGATACATGGACAGTCAGAATTGCAACCAGCGTGAGACGGTTGTTTATTTCTAGAAGTCCGGATCATCGCCATGACACGCGATGTAGCACAAGTTTGGCTTGCGCTGTCCATTGAGCCCAAAATCCGAGTTTATCCCACGCAGGTCCGTCTGGGACTACATCGTCGGCCCACAACTGCAATTCTCGTGGCGTATCCTTGATGATGTTTCACACGCCACCGAGCATCCATACAGGGACGCGTCGTTTGAGGTTGAGTCAACAGGCAGCAGTGTCACACAATCATTGGATGATATTGATCATCCGTTTAGACGCGCTGCTGATGTCCAGGTTGGGGGCGTTGCTTTTATGTGGGTTGTAA
The DNA here is from genome assembly GCA_030248065.1 of Rhynchonema sp. JSB1_4. Lineage (NCBI taxonomy): Eukaryota > Metazoa > Nematoda > Chromadorea > Monhysterida > Xyalidae > Rhynchonema > Rhynchonema sp. JSB1_4. The sequence goes on from JASAMV010000221.1 coordinate 57,476, forward strand.
AACATAGATGGATTCGAATCTGAAAAAGTTAACATCGCTCAGTCCACACTCCTGAATGGAACTTAGTGGTTTGAGTTGGCTGCGTTTGTATAAAGTACCAATTCGGTTCGGCTGTGCAATGCAAGTGCATACAGCTGTGTTTGATTCCAGGTGCATCATTGCTCCAAATGTGGTTTACCTGTGTGCGAATGTGACACAGATCGTGATCAGGTTTGACCAGTTTATAACTCTAGTTTTTTGCTTTGTTGTTTGTTGATTTCAAAGGTGTCCAACCGAACTGTCAACGTTAGCGATGTTGCCTGACATATGCTGGGTGTTACATTTTACGCCGCTGGGGGGGTGCGGTGCGTGAGGGATTAAAAGCTGGTCGATATGGCTAACATGCAAATGGAATGAGCGAAACATTTTCCGTTTGAGCAAGGATGATAACAGTTCTTACTTTGCCAGAAATACCCCCCATTTCCAGCTCCCAAGTCCATTAATGACAGACAGTCAAAACACCACGTCCACCATGCAACAGTCAACTAGTGATCACACTACCATATCGACCTACAGTGAACCCGGAGAACTGGAACAGATTGATGAGGTTTACGTGATGTTTCACACGCTAAATTTGGGAGATTTGGAGTCCAGTTCATAACTGATCGAATAAAACCAATTGATGATTTTATTTTTTGTTGTGTGCGTGGTATGATATACCTTGGGCCGACTTGGTGATGCCTACTCGCCCTGATCGTCTTTGTTGTGTCAATTTTTTTAGTTTAGTGAATTTCTATACTTACTGGTGCCGATAGTTTTGACTAACATTAGCTTTGTTCTCTAACGTCTATTTTTGATCCCGCTCTCGCATCAACTCCTGGTTCAGTATTTCATTGTTGATTCACCTTCAGATCGATCCTACCCCAAGCACGTCCACCGACCAATGCATTGTTGTTGAAACATCAGCAGCAGAGTGCCCGCTGAATGACCCAACATTGGACTCACTTGACACGCCAACAGCTGCATCAGGACTGCAATCAGCCATGAAACATCTACACGTTGAGGGCAGTGATGGTAGTAGTGTGCAACCGGCTTCGGTGACATCGAGAACCGAAACAGCAGTCGCCGCGGTGATAGGATCACAGGTAGACATTTTTTACGCCAGGTTCTGTTCAAGTGGGGATGTGTCATTGGATTCGCTGGTTGGTTAATGACGCATAAAAACAATACGGGTGCACTGAGGGATAAAAGCAGGTGGGAACGTTACGGAAATAACAAAACCACAGCAAACAGAAGCTATAAAACGCGCCAAGGAGAGAGATCACAGACATCAGGACAGATCACAGGACATGTTAGCAGGAAACTGAAAATTTTGCGTCAAACGCTAAAGGGTGCATCAATCCGTATTGTCAACAGTCCAGAAGCCTCAAAACGCTCTCGACATTACAGGACTCAGCATCGGCCACGACGACATTGATAAGTGATGAACAATACGCGGCCACGCATGCACTGAGTGGACAGTTGTACAGGTGCGATCCTCTTGGGAAGTTTTTTGAATATTCAAAAAATGAGGCGGACTCTTCAAATTACAATATTCGACTGGGTTGTTAGCTGTGTTCATGGCTTGCGCTTGTGTGTTGTGAAACTCGGATGTTGCGAGAAGATTATTTTTGCTAACTGAGGTTGATATATGCAACATATACAAACCATTTCTTTGTTTTCGAATGTGAATATTTCGGGTTTTGTATCCGATCAAAATACTTGTTTAATTCCCGTATCTGCAGCGCGCACCAACCGTCGAGCGACAGTCTAGTCGACTGCAAGCTGCTGCGCGTGTCACAGCGTGCCCTGTTTATCTGCACGTTCATATTCAGTGGCAGACATCGAGACAGTATACGTGCCTGGCAGGCGGTGTCGCTGCTGATGAACGATGCCAGAATGAAATGGTGCGTTTGATTGTTAATTTTAGTACGCTTTCTGGTCGGTCTGGTGATGTTTACAGTCGACTGAAGCTGGATTGTTATCTGCTTGAATTGCTCAACAGGCATACAGTTTGGCACATATACAGTATATTCGCCGCCATCGAAATGTGCGAATTTACAATTTGGAAGAAATGCATGAGTAATAAATGTATTATGCCAGGTTCATGCAACGTCAGCAGTGGTGTGTGGCGTACATGAAACAAGTGGTGCCTCAAATCAAGGCTGCCTTATTGACTGTGAGTGTGTTTGTTCCGACACATGTTGTGCAACGTCTTGGTTTATTTTTTTTTTCAAAATGTATTCCAGGAAACCGTCGATGAAGTGCTATGTCGCATGACAAGCGAATGGGCCCAGTGGCTGACATTGTTGTGCAGATTCGAACGGTATTCACTGCCGGCTAATGTGACCGTTAAGGTATACATAATGTGATGTTTCGTTTGTTGTGTGTGCCGTGCCTTGAGATCAGTGCATTTACCTGCTGACTGGGCCGTAAATTAAGGCGTTAGGACCCGTCTATGCGTAAAATTGATCGAACCCGTTTGGGCAAACGCCGATTTTAACGCAGTCCAATCAAATGCGAGCTTTAAAACTTGCTCCGGCTTCAGATTCAAAACACGCACTTTTCAAGTCCGAACTTGCCTCACAATTCGTATTTGCAACGATGCATTGTCGCGCACGTGCAATGTCAATTTCACACTGTGATTATGGCAAATGACAGGCGGGCTGCAATCAAAGTCGGTGTTCAGCAGTTTTTCTTACTTTTGATGTTTTTGTGTAGTGAAATTCCAGCATGCTCCACCACCCATGTGCTCAATTTGAATTGTCTGTCTTGACAGATGTTCAACACGTTGTACCTGTTTGTGCCGAATGATGAGCGTTGGCGATGTATGATGCCACACGTCGATATGACGTATTCGGCACACGCACTGCTGCATTGTTGTTATTCGGTTAGTGCGATGGGGAATATGGTTTATCAGGGTGTTTGTGACACTACAGTATGACACATGAGCGAGAATTAGACGATGACCAGTTTGATAACAGCAGGCAGTTACTCTACGCAACCAAATGCAGAACGCAAGATCGTATGAATCTCTAACGTTATTGTTGCTCAATATGGTTCTTTATCCACGTAAAATGTTCTAGGTGCCACTATCCGAGCTGGCAGCGTCTTGCGCCTGGTCCGACTGGCCGTTGTGTGTCATCGATATCGATCATCGACAGGTGAAATAAATAAATCAATAAGTAAAATCTCAATTGATTTGTTGATCGGTGCTGATCACTTTGCATTTTCCAGGTGTACACGTCATCCCCCTTCCCAGCACACGGTCGGGTGCATGCACTCACGCAACGGGCTGAATTGAAACGCATTCTCGGACTGACCGCGGTCGGACGGACCCTCGTTACAAGGTTGGGCTGGGAGGGGTGGAGTTCAAATGTAGATCGTGTGCGTTGAAATGTGAAATTTGTGAAATTAGCGACAGACTAACTGGCATCGGCTCGCTCGCAACCACTGCAGAACTCAAGCGCGGGTCTACGTCTATGTACGTGTGCCTACTCCGTGTCCCTCCAAATTATCCAACTTTGACTTTCCAGTGATCTCAAGCCGGTGAGCACGCAAAGCGAGTCAATAACTCACGATCTGCTCACACGTATGGAACTGCTACCGTATGACGATTTGGTGCGTCGCGCGTTCGTGCGTGAATTTATGCGCAACATGGCACACAAGGCTTTGGCCTTAATCACGCATGTTAATGAACAAACGTTGGTGTGAATTTGATGTGGTAATTTTGATTTAGTGCCTGCTACTAATGTGTAACCTTGTTTTGCCACAGGCAGTTTGGCATCAGGTCATTGTGAGTGGTTGTGCATCGAAACATATACCGAAATAAAAACAACTTTCCATTCTCACAAAGTGGGCATGAATGAGATTTTTTAGGGCAGGGAGACAAACATAATATGTTATTTTTCGGTGCACTGTGTCAACGGTTAAGTGACCCATTTGCGTACGACAAGACCTGTCGTTCAAGTAGGAATTGTACGTGAGCACCTAATCTTGCAGCAGCTCCCAATCGAGCAATAGTGCCCAACCGCGTTTGGATGTGGCTCGTCGTGCGCTGGATCTGAAGTCACAGGACTCATTCCTGATGGTGCTGGCTGTGGCTGACAAAATGGTGCCCCAATTCGCCCGCTATTGTCTCGGTGGTGCCAAAGGCTGAAACAGTTGGGTGGAAGCATCCATTTATTGATTGTTTTCACTTTGTGATCGGATTGGATTGATGTGATCGTCGTATATGGATACCGCTTTGATCCGATCATCAACTGTGGCTGCCTTGTTGTGGTTTTTGGTCGACTTTCATTCAAGGTTCAATCATTTCGATAAACACTGGTTTTGGCCGACAAATCCAAAATTATATTCACCATCGACTAATCCGTAATTGCTTCTGCATCTGTCGACCTTGTGCTATGAATTTTAATTGGAATATCAGCATGCGTGTTTTGGTGGTTGTATATCTGTGCAAAGTTGGTGAAATCTGTGTGTTTGTTGGTGCAAGCATTGTGCATTATTGTTTTTCAATGTCTGTTTGTGTGATAACTTTAATGCATAATAATAGCCGCTTTGGTTTTTTTAATTTTTATATTTATTTTCATTTGTTATTTATTATCACTTCACACAAAAGTATGTTTAGGGAATCATCACACAGTTCTTCAATATTAAAGCTTTTTCCGTCGCTTATTCTCAACAGTTCCAAACATAAAAATGAAATTAAAGCATCGAATTTGGCTCGAAAACTGTACCATGTAATAATTTTGAATCAGTATAGGTTTGCATAATTTTAGAATCGTGGTGTAACACAGGTACCACTTATTACAAATACAGTAGGAACGAAAAAATCTGATAGGGAATAATACAAAGCTATGAAACATGATGGAAATAAACATGAACCTTTTACATTTAACACACGGACGTTCTATAGGGGGATAAGGCATTTGTGAGGTATGTAATATTCTGGGGAACTCAAATCAGTGAGGCAGCTTAACAGTAAGCTCTGATTTTGGATGCCACGACAGTTTAGTTTTGTGTTTGACTTGATGTGGGAATACTAGTCTCATCATGTGCACATATAACTGGGTATGTCCTGTTACAAAATGGGACCTGTGATGAGAGGCCTTGGCCTGGCTTGCCTGGTGCCCAAATATACATATGCACATGGACATAACATGCACTGCATGAAACAACATTCAACCCTGTAATCAGCTATGGAAAGACACTTCAAAGAAATGACGACAACAACATGACATGAGAATGGAACACACGTTGACTGAATAAAATGTGAACAGAATCAGAAGTGTTCAGCAATATTAATGAGCCTGTGTCAAACTTAGTGACTTGTACGACCTGGGGACAAAGTGACTGACACCAAGCACGCGACTATTTCGGTATTCACTGCGGTCACCGATTTCAACCAGCTCAAAGTAGATTGCTAATAACATAAAGTTGACCAAAACCGGGCCGAACCGATCACCAACTTTGATAACAGTCACATTTTTGCAATTTCTAGAAAAAATACAAAATTAGAATCGAGAATAATTGCGGAATCAACAACAATATATACGTCACCGGGACTGTATGTAGGGCACAACAGGGAGACTATACATTAAAAGGGCTGTACATATCACACTGGGAGCCAGGTAATGAAGAAGAAGTTTTCAAGATACAGAAAAACAGTTTTGCTCATCGCTTTATACCCGCTTTGCGCAAAAATAACTGACTATTTTTTGATCGATTTCAAGATTGAAAAGTCAAACAACCAACCGCTGGTACACTGTCTTGAGAGGACTAGGAGTGTGTTTTGGTGGGTTCACTGTTGTTTGGATGCATGCTCTCCCAGAGATTGCGACGGAATTTGTTCTTACGGGCCATCACGTCCAGAACACTGCAATTATAGTTATATGATGAACATAGCGGGATTGGTGAATTGGCACTGACGATCGCCTGGTACACCACCTGTCTGTGAATATTTGTGCGATGCACAACGTGCACAAAATTTGCAGTCAAAGTTCAGAATTTTCAAAATTTGATAAAGGCACAACCACAGATCTCCGAGTACGTATGTAGCATTCGCAGTCGCAGGGTTTTTTTGGGTGAACCGCGGTGATTGCGCAGTGACCGCGGTTGATCCAAAAAAATCCTGCGACTGCGAATGCTACTTACTCGGAGATCTGTAGTATTACTCACTAGTCTCCAATGTTATTCTCGAACTCGGTCAGCCTGATCACTTCGGCTTCCTTCATTTTCTCCTCTTTCTCTCGTTTTTGTTCCTCTTGTTTGCGGCTGCGATCTCTTGTGTCACAAATCAGACTCAATGTTCGATTGATAGTGTCACGAGGCAGCTGGTCGTCGAAACTTGCATAGATAACTGGGTGCACAATGCCTTTGTACATTACCCTGCCCCCGGACAAAGGAGGCACCCATGGCGCAGTTCTGCTCTCAAATACGCCGGCCCCCGCATGGACCCTTTGCGTTTCCTCGGCCCGGTCGTGTAGTCTGTAAATGTACTTAACTTGGTGATGTTTCACATTCAAATATCAATGTGTCAATGATGTTTCTGGGTTTCTGAGTTTTAACTTCTTTTTTTAGGAAGCTTTCCGGTTGCCAATTTTTATAAATGCGGGTGCACCGGGAATGCACTAGATGGCCACGTCACCACAGTGGCACCAATGAAATTGCCACCGTTTCTATTTCCAACGTTGAGAAGCTTGTCGAATTTCGGAGTTACATACAACAGTGGGTGGAATTTTCGAAACGGTGTAAAGGTCAGTTGGGCGTAAAGGTCGGTGTAAAGTTCGGTCGAAAGCTCGGTCGGCGAAGCTCGGTGTAAACGTGAAACATTGCCTGTTATTAACGTGGAATGTTTCAAGTTTACACCGAGGTCTATCACACTGTGCTGTCGACCGAGCTTTCCACCTACCTTTACACCCAACTGATTTTTACACCGTTTCGAAAATATCACCCAGTATGTAATACCGATAAAAACAACCAACTTTTTCTCCAACATGAGCTCAAAAGCGTCTTTTTCCCACAACCAATACTGTTCGGTGGGCTGTCCCTGCAGATCACGGAGCTGAGCTGGATTGATCACGTATTTCTCGTAACAACCGTGCTCTGGAATGGATTAAGGTTACGGTACTAACGGTTGGGTTACTGCAGTTGGTTAACATGGGTCTGTACCGATGATGTCTGGTACACCATCCGCCTGCGAAAGCATAACAAAACAAGCAAACACCGACCCAAATGCCGTTTGAATATCTCGTAGGACCGTTTCGAATACGTTGCATGTCGGTTAGATACGATGTGACCGGATGATATCCTGGTGATCGAACTGACTATCAATAATTGATTGACCACAATCCATAATCTGATCGGAATTGTCCAATAATGTCTGCTTGCAGCCGACTCACTGTCGACCGACACTGATGTTAGTCGCATGACTAGCTGGCTGATGTTTCACATCCTCTTGGAGGTGTGATATGAGATTTTTACTCTTCAACGAGTGGCATAGGCCAAGCGAGTTGCATTACATTTTGAAACATCTGAAAGGAACAAGAAAGTGTTTTCTGCAAACATACGGACTCATGTAAAAAAATTAATTGCTGTTGGAATAAGAAACACACTCATGATTTTCATTTGACGACATTAATATAAGCCAGATTTTTTGTTGGTTTAATTATGAGCACAGGCACTGTGTGGGAAAGGGTGACGACGATAATTGCATTTTTCCCCAAGCGGAAGTGGAAAGATGCAAGTTTTTCGCAGAAGATAAGATCTTGCTGAAGAAACAGATGTGTGTTTCAATAATACAAATGATTATTAAATGCAACAGTATCCGACTCCGATTAATTTTCGATATCGTGCTGTGAACCTTGTGCATCCGTTCTGGTAAAAGATGGTAAAAAGCACGTCATATGATGACCAAGAACAACAGCTTGCCAAAGTAGCGCTGCTACCGTGAGCTTATGCGAAAAACAGCCGTAAAAGTTTTTTAGCTGCTCCATATATGCATTCCTAAGTATGACAGGTATGGCCCACCCGCAAGCTGCTTGTAAAAGTCCCAGATCAGACCCACATCATCAAATGGTAGCCAAACACGAAAAAATGTCTATAGGAGAAATCAGATGTGCACATACCCAGGTGAAATGGCAAAATTGTACCGTGTGAGCTAACTGCAGAGAGGCGCCAAACATAAAACCTGGTTTCGTTGCTCACACGGGAATGCACCTGGGAATGGTTAAACCAGCTTTGACCAGGCTCGCTATCAAACTTGTTGATCCGATTGCATTGAATCTGTGGTTCACGTGTCGTACAGTTAGTGTGTACATCTTTTATTCAACAACGTTACGTGACCATGGCAGATTGATCTGTTCACCGAGATTGATACCGGACGAAATGAGCAGTTTGGATGCGCAGAAAATTATCAGGTAAAAGGGGGATAAACAGAAAATGCGATCTGAAGCGTCTATAGATTCAAATTGCCAGCCCTGGACTAGATCACTCTATTGAAACAGCAGAATATAAGCTGCACTCAAGTGCAAGCCTATACATGCAGCATTACCACAGCAATGTTTTTCCAAAAATAACCCGACAATGATGTCTCTGTGCCTGCGAGCCTCGTATATACTGTATACAAATCATACGTATCAAAAATTTGCCGCCATGTAGAACATGTTCGTTGCGCAGCGTTATACCGTTACATACCAATGTGACAAGGCACAGGGCGGGGCTTGGGTTGTTTCAGACAAAAAACCAAAACGCTCTAAAGTACAGAAAATAAACAGAAAAACTGGAACAATTTTACGCACATTCTGTGCATATGCATCGAATGTTAGCTGGCAACTTGACGCTTTGTTTACCTAGCTTTGGTCCGGCCGCTTTTATGTGACGTAAACGGCAGTACCCACCCATACGTGTGTGCATAAAGGAGAGCGTGCGGCGAGTTTTTTCGTGTTATGAGATAACCCACTGTGCGGATGATAAAAATAGGTAAACCACGACAACAACATGGTCATGAGAATTTTTTTGAAACAATTATATCGTGCGAGATTCATGCTGGGGCTCGCGACAACCTGATATGATTCGGTCCACGCTACATTCCAAAAATAACAGCCGTTTTTCTGTCGTGATTTTGCCTCACTGCGGCTGAAATTAATGTTTGGCACAATATCATTCGGTGTGGATATGGCTCGCGCGCATGAATTTTCCTCTCCGTTCCTTTCCCACCCGTAATTTGACCCCATGCGAGATGAGTTTCTTCCGCAAATATAGTGCCTACGGATGTCTGATCCGAAGCCAAGACGAAAAAAGCCCCCGTCAAACATGATTGGTCACGCAGGATCTTTATTTCCGTCCTGGCTTCCCGGTTTTCATTGGAAAAATTTCGCAAAATATTTGCAATAACCCAGGTTTCATTTCAACAAAATGCCAGTGCATCGGTGCTTTTATCGTTGATCGGGACAAAATTGGCTGTGCTTGGGCAAAATAAGATTTTGCACCCATACAAAGACGGACCCAAAGTTGTTTCGACCGTTTTGATGAAGCTTGCGTAACCGTTTTGCTTCAATCTAATAAAACGGAACAAAATTCAAAGCGCCAAGGTCTCTCACAACTTTGACTCGTGATTGTGCAGAGCTGCCAGCGGGGTGTTGCTGAAAAAAGTTGCGAAAAGGTCTTTGCCCAGCAGCTAATAGATCAACAGCACATGGTGACATCAATGTAAAATTGGATCAGATATTCGAGGGGCACAACACACCATCAGAAGCACTGGTTGGGCTTGAGGCTTTGAGGGCATACCGAAGAAGTCCGCAACTATGCATCCAACTTGAGAGTAATGCCCCCGAGGGACTTTCTTTCGCTCTGTATAGGTAGTTGACGTGAGTCGGATTACGCCTAACAATACGTCTAATGGATGCAAATGCGCTGAAAAAATGAGTTCCCTCTTGCAACATTTAGAGACAGAATTGGACGCATTTTATTGAAACTGAATGCTGAGATTAGAACATGTGACAAGGTCTATCGTGAGAGACAAAACTTTTTAGAACAGATGCCAAACAAATTCCTATTCCATCAATTGGTTTGAAACTTGTGGCGGGAACAGAAAAATGTGTTGGCTACATCTATGTTGCTTTTCCCAGACTACGCAGTGTCACAGGAGCTGAATAGGGTAAAGCTCCACATAGACAAATTCTGGCCGCAGGAAAAAACAAATTTACAATATATGTAAGCCGGAGCTTTGGCCTAAATTGAAGGCGAGAAAATTGGCCTGTTTAACAGTTTTTTGAGTGCGCCAGCCAGACTCGAGCCAGAAACGTGTAGTATGTACCTATGGTAGACCGCCCGCCAAAATGCGTCATTTTATCTAAATGATGCCTATCGGTGGCAACTTTTTAGCGCCCCGATGATAGATTGAGCCGCATGGGAAAGGTTGCATCATCTTGCATCAAAGCCACAAATGTTGCGCCCTGTAGTTATGCGGTTATGTGACTATTGTTGGGGTACGCCGTTTTTTGTTGAACACATTTTCGCGACTAAAATTTTAACCAAGACCGGACTTTGGAAAAATTAGCGTGAAATGGATGGATGGATGTGGCAAATGCAGCACGCAGATCATCTTATCCCATAACACGCAGACACGATCGATGTATAGTCCAGCCACGAACTCATGAGACGACTTATTTTGAAGTTGACTTGAACGGATCCAATAATGTTCCGGTTTCACGTATTTCGGAAATGAAAGAAAGAGAAACGCATGTATTTTTTAAAAACACGCTCTCCACCTCGGTGCGTAAATTCCCTTTTGACTCCCAAAACATTTGCGTGTTGAACAAAGCTGCTGTTTGCGTAAGCACGCAACAAATTGAGGTCAGCCAGCTGGAACTTGTCATCATGTCTTTCGGCCCAATCTCTTTCTTTTGTTTGCGAAAACCCGTGTAGCCGGCGCATTTTTGAATCTGGCCAAGCGAGCTTTAAAAATAGTCGTCTCATGAGCACGTGGTTGGACTATATGTATTACATTACGTGGAAGGGATAATGGATGATAGACGAACCATACATGCTGCTTGTTTTTTTACAGAATATTCATGCGGCAATTATACAAAAAACGTGCTTGCATGAAAAAATTGCAGGACCACACACACGTACCTATGTATACAAGGCATACTGGCCACGGTGGTATACATGGAGCTTTTTATCAGCGGTTTTTGTCACTTGGCACGTGATAAACACGACAAACGTCCACCAAGCGGCATTATCAGCTGTGCATGCTCTCACAGAAATATATGTGTTGCCAAAAATAAACCTGCTGCAAATCGCTCGTTGCTTGCAGTCAGTGGTATACTATTGTGTGGATGACAGATGCGAATCGCGCGTGAAAAATGGCCAAAACTTAACCGAACAGTAGGAGCCACCATGGAGCATTCATGATCTTGGGCTTTTTAACAAAATATGTAGACTACGTTAACGTACCCAAAAACTTCTGTTAGGAACATCAAAAACATATCTCGAGGGAACCTACGCAGTATGGCACAGGGGGTTCATAATAATAAGCGTTGTTCACCAGAAACACGCACGGGAAGAGTCGGAAGGAACAATACTCATTTCCATATATTTGGGCTGTTAGAAACGCACGTGCACATCAGCTGTCTGGGACGCTTGAAGTGGGAGATCAGCTGAGCCAGTTCCTTTCCCCCTGACTTGGTGCCATCCTGGTGCATTATGAGCAAAAGACCACCTGTGGATCTCGTGCGACGTGCAGAATGAGGCCGAAGCAGGGGGCCGCGTTACCAGATCGTTATCATTCTGGGAAATTGTATGACCACCAATATGAGCCGTAGTTACAGTGCCTGTTAGCTAGATACCAGTACCTGATAAAGCCCGATTATTTGTCTCCGCTCTGCACATGAAAAGAGATATTGGCTTCAAAACCTGCATTTGATCTTTTTCTGGATCTGCATCGAAAATACCACGGGAAATACCCTATTGTTTTTTAACAGGCGGCTATTATCATAAAGCCAATGCCACTATTTCATTGTTCACGTGCTTTTGGCTCATGAAAATTACCATAAACCCAGACTGGCATAAATTTGGTTTGGGCTGGGCAAAAGCGCAATGTCTGGTTTGTAATCCGAGATCAAAATGCGGAACTATACCTGCCAAATATAACGCACACATCACGTTGTGAAAGCATGCTGTACATACTTTTTGAACGGAGAGAATGCATTAGGTTCATATTTATTTGTGCCTGGGGGCAAGGTACTTTTTGCATAAACAAGTTTTGCGGCGATGCAAAGTGAGTGCCAAGTGCAGCAGGGTGTGAGCCTTGGTCAAGGACACTTAGGCGCATGTTGAACTGAACGAGCGACAAAATAACCATGTTCAGAAGCAGCTGGCCGTGAAATTATGCTGACTGAATGACAAAATAACCGGCACCTCGGGAAAGTGCAGTGGGCACTCATGCTACGCAGCTGTGTTGCGCCGTTTATCTGGTACATATTCCCTTCCCATTACATGTGAGGGCACAATGAAGCTCATTGCAGCGCGGTAGCAACAAACCAATTCTTAAAAAATTCGAATTATGCGAACTATGACTGCTGACCCTGATCATTGAAAGCGTAACATGGCTATATTGTACAGTTGTTGTGCTGCAGTCAGCAGCTTGCTCGGTGCTAAACAGCAGCTAAGATCGACTATCGACAGAAAATAAACTTTGGTGAATGATAATTCGGAGCGAACTTACAAGCGGGAACACAACTGCGACAAAAATTGCATCAGCGTGGCGCAGATAAAAATAAATAAGCTGTTGCCAATGCGTGTGATCAACGAGGCGAAACCAAGAATAACCCACTAATGTCGTCGTGACCAAACAAGACAAGACCACGGATAGGCTCAAAAGCACAACGGGTGGGACAATTTTCGACCGCATGTGTTTGCTTTCATGACAGAGCCAGGCACGGGCACCATGGCCCGCTTAGCACACCATTTACAAAACACAATGCGGTTGGCACGAAAATAAATATTGATCATGCGCTTTGCTTGTAAGGTCGGTGGAACAAAACCGGACAGTTTTCGTGTGTTCTCGCAGACGAAAGTTGGAAACCAAAGACCGTCGAAGCTTGTGCTCTCAAACTATTGCACTTGCGCAGCAACAAGTTTCAGCGTTCAATGCTGTAATAGTAGACGAACAGTTGAGAGTGGAAACAGCAACGAAAAAGATCTGGTCCAGCATAGCTCTTGAAAACGTCTCCCACACAGAAAACCATAGGGCAACCAAAACGAAAACTTTTTGCACGTCAAAATGTGCTCTGGATGTTTTCGCCAAGGTGCTTGCTGCTTTTCTCACAGGTGCATTGCGTTATTGCAAAATTTGTTATATACTGTATAAAATATCGAGAAAACTGGTCGCGACTCGCGACTGACCTACACGAACAAGAGATTTCGCACAGTTGGTTGGTTGCTTTGAGGTTACTGGGATAACCGATAAATGCATCTATGCATTGATAGCGCAGGATTTGCGCTCAATTTGCTTTTCGAAATGAATTTATAACAACCGAACCTAAAATAAGGGGTGTTTACAAGTTCTCAAATAAAATATAGGTCGAAAACTGAGTGCTCTGTGCGGGTTGCCTTGCCAGAATGGTACAAAAACGTCTGAAAGCAAGCGTTCACGGCTTGATGAGTAATCAAAACAACCTGGGTGTTAGGTGTATAATTTTAGAACTACTATACACAAGACCCTTCAAACGACATACGCTTAACGGCATTACGCACTGCGAGTTTGTAAGCCAACACCGGGAACTTTGCATAAAGCTATAAGCCATTTGACCAATATTTTTTCGGCAGGCGAGAATTTGAGACGCTAACGACATACAAAAAGTGTTCGATGTGTGGGGTCCGCCGGATCTGGAACAAGGGTGCTCAAGTTATATTTACATTTGAAAGGTGGGTGGGGAGGCCTGATCCATCCAGCGAAAAAAGTGCTCAAGCATCGGTGATTTCCGGCATGGATATTTGTAAAAACGTGGCAGTTTATGCTTTGTGAGTTCGAAGTGGCATAATTGAAGTTTATGTTGTTCTGTACAATCCGAAATTCCGGTCAAGGAAGATCAGCAGGCAAGAAGCAAGCACATGTAAACTTGCGAACCACGAAAACAGGAGATGAAACTGGGTGGGCTGAAGCAAGAAAAAGTTGAAGCCGCCGAAAAAAATCTGGTGCTCGTTTCTTTCGATGACATAAGCAGCAAATCCAGTATAATTTCGCTGTGGTAAGAGACGTCAGAGCCTGGTACGCGGAGCTATTCCAATCCGCTGCTGCTGGCTGCCGCGCTACACACACGCCATAAAGTTGGCACGTTACATACATGGAGTTGCGCAATGGCATAAGCGTGTCGGTGTGTATGTGCGAAACTTGAGACGTTAGTTGCGTACCCCCAGTTCGATGCGGCCCCCGAAAGTCCCAAAATGCGCCAGTAGAACTCACTGTGTGATGATGAAACCATCGGTTGCGTTGTGTTGCGATGAAAACGGTATGCCCGGATGTTACGCAACAATGAACCTGCTGTAAGTGGATGGTCGGTGTGATATAAAAGATTGGCCTCTGAGATAAACTGGTGCGCTGACCATTTGGGAAGTGAAAGCTGACATTAACAGTGAAACTAACACTTATGAAATTTCTACTTCGCCTCATGAGAGCATGACGTTTCTTACAGAACAACACGATAATAATCTGAAAAAGCAGATAGTTCATTCGGAAAAGATGTGGGATTTGACACGGGCGTCTAACATTCTTTGAGAAAAGTGTGCTGCTGCTATTTTGATGTTTTGATGACAGACGTCATACGCATATACATATGGCTGTACACACACACATTTTGGGTTGGTTCGATAACGGGTGAGAGCCTCGTCGTGTTTTTATGCAAAGTGAAACTTGACACTCAGCGGGCTGGAAAAGTGGTCGAAAAACAGCAGGAAACCTCTTTTCTGGGTATGACAACGTTATGGGCTGAGAACTGAAGAGATTCAGCAGTTTTTTTAAATTCTGTCATTTTCGACGATAACGGAAGTAACCCTGATTTGGACTTGGCAGAGTCTCAAGAAAAACTGTACGAAGTTTTGCGAAGCGATGTAGGGTATTGTGAATAGCACCGCACGCAATGTGGTTCAAATTGTATGGTGACACGCAATGGCAAAACACCTACACACATTGTAGCTATACAGTGGGCATGTTTGAAGAAAGTAAATAAACCTGACTCACACAAGCAACCAAGGGCGGATCCAGGGGCGGACAGTGCTCATGCGGTGCCCCTTTTCTCTTCGGTCGAACACTTGGGAAAGAAGAAAAAATCACTAAATTGCAGGATTTTCACTCAGTGTGCACTTCCCAAGACCAAACATTGCGCGTGTTTCGCGCGTCAGATACACCAAAACTGGCAGGCGCGCGTGCAAAATGTACCAAAAATGCATGGTTATGTACATTAATTTTTTGTTCGCCAAATTCAAAACAAGCTCTCGATAACGATGACTTTTCAGGAGCCGGACAAGCGCAAGACAATGGCTTTTTGGATTGATTTAGTTCTTCTTGGGCAAGAGCTTGATCCGCCACTCCAAACAACAACCAGCAGTAGGTATTGGTAGCACAATGGCTATATAAGAATTCATCAAAATCAATCCTGATTTTCACGTTCAGTCACTCTTAACTACTGTGCTATTTGTGTTTCTCACAAAACATTTTCAGCTGAAAATAATCTAGCAGATCAACCACGTTGCCGCAGGTCTGAAACATTCTCTTTACTACGTGTTTTGTGTGCGATCACGCAACGCAACGTCATTGCCCCGTCACTGTCCCTCTTTACAATTCAGGAAAAAAAGTTGACCAATTCTTATAAAGTCATTGTGCGACCAATACCAGGCATTGTGAATACAGGTTGGGTAGTTGCAATGCTTTATTCGATTATTGCATTGGAAAAAATCGAAGTTGTCGTCAGCAAGAGCGAGCTCCCTAATGCGATGTGCAACCGACTGTCATTGAAATGCTGCATTACTATACGTACATATATTTGTTGGTCTGAGTTCAAGAAAGTTATTGCATCAAGAGTGATTCACGGTAAAGTATACGTGTGTACCGGTACAGGCAGCAACTACACACGTATACCGATAGTTCTCCCAAAAAAAACAAAAATCTTTGGAGTAAGTTAGCAAGTCAACTTTCCCAAGCCAATCCACCACGGTCTAGCCAATTAAGGTGGGGTTAGACATATACAATACTTGTCCTCGTGTGGACAAATGGGTTTGAGGACATTTGTCTGCACAAGAGGACTGTGGACAATGTACGTCCTGTGGACCACCCATTTTATCCAAAAGTGTCCGTTTTGTCCCCAAGCGAATACACATGTATCAAACTTAAATAAGGAGAAAAAGTATGATTTTTATGCAATGGAACCACGTTTGAAAAACAAACACACACTAAACAGCAATAAAAGTTGGCAAACTGAAAATGAAATCTTTCCGGGCCCGACCCCCCTGCTAAAAACGTCACTTCTGCTGAACACATCTCTAACGAAAAGGTCGGTCTTTCACTATTTTCACTTGGAACCAACACAGGTTGTGTGCTTTTTCGTCTGTCGCATCAGAGCACCGGCATCTGTGGCCAAATCAATCGGGCCAGTCAACCGGCGCCCGATAAACTAGAGTCCGGACAACTGGGGCCCGCCCCGAGTGGACTTTGAGCCTTGGCTTGAACTTTAGTGTTAAGCTTAATCCTAGGCATGAGGTTAGGCCTTGGGTTGATCTGACTTTAGTTGATCGGGCCCCACTTGCAATAAATTAGTTTTTTGATGCCAGTTACTTGCCAAGAACCTTGCTGGGTCCCGATAGCGAATCCAGCCCATAGGGTTCGGGGTGGTTTGCTTTTATTAGTTTTTCCATTTTTTGCGACTTGTTTTAGACTCAGGAACTTCCGACATGTTGATATACAGTAAGCGTACAAGGTTGTGTAAGCCAAAAAGTTCAAATTTTTGAACTCCGGTCATGAGGACATTTTTGGACACCGCGTGTGGACAAATGTCCGAATAAGATTGTCATAGTGAGTTATACATACTTGTCCTCATCCAAATAGAGACTCATGAAGAGGACATTTGGTCCAAGACTGTCTACAAGCGTGTCCGCAAGACCAAATATGGACAAGTATAACTCCGCCTTTAGGCAGCAGCAATTTGGTGCGGCGCACATTTTTTCATTTTATTATGCATATGGGCGGCTGCGAACGCGCTTGCACGCGCCTCATGCCTGAGGCGCGACTTATTGGTCTCAAGTCCCAACCGCCAAAACTACATGATGTATGGAAGGATACAGCATGGTGGTACTGTATGGATGCTTACCACACTTGCGTTAAACTGATGTGAGGTTTTTGGCGTGGCCAACATAATGTGCTAATCCAAAATCGAAAAAAACGGTATCACATGATAAAGTTTTCTAAAGTGTAACTTTATGTACTCAAGGCAGATTAGTTTCCAAATACTTAGTCTTTTGCGATCTACGGGCGTAGACGTACATAACATGGCAAGCGGTGAACTACATAATACTGTACATGTAATGCGCTTTTTCTTATCGTTAAAACGCAACGAAAAAAGCGCCGTGTGACAAAAGAAACACGTTGACAAGTGACAAGCACGTATATATTTTTCGATACAGCACACTTTTGGCAAGAAAAACTTGTCAAATTTATTCCATCATCGACAGAACATCAAGCAACAAAACATACAAATAATGATGCCCAAAATGGAATGAATGTACGCTGCAACAAAAAATCACCATTATGTTGGCATAGCTTTTCTGGTGTTGAGCAGAGTGTAGCAACTGAAAACACCTCAAAAGGAAAAATTCTATTCCCAAAAAACAACGTGTGAGGTAAAGTACAGAGGTGTTATCGAAGCAATTATTTGTCCAAAATCCACAAACGCACAAGTGCAGGCGCAATGGTGCAGACTTGCAAAAACCGGTTTGATTGTAACCTGTAATGGGGCTGAATTGCTGCACATCTCATCCTTGCAGTGTGGTGATACAGTACTGATCACAAATAATTGGGCAACTTGTCGTTTATTTAATGCTGTTTTTAGTATTATGAAGTTGCCCTTTTTATGTCAACATTACTGTAGCCGTGAGGATACAAAAGCTATAATTCATCACTAACTTCATTTTATTACGGAAAAATTATTCGCGTGTCATTCCGTTGCTACAGAATGGAGAAATTAAATTTTTCAAATGTGCTACCGGCAAAATTCACTTTTTCATTCACTGGGCATTGGCAAAATGTGTCATGAAATATTGGCAAAAACGTGGAAATGCACACATAAATATACTAAATTCTAACAATGATTTGTTATGCGTCACAGTTGTGTACAGCTCATGGGCTGTTGCGAGTGGAGCGCAAAACATGCAATCAAATTCACAAGTGGAATGATATTGTTGCAAATAAGTTTTCAAAAATAAAAATGCTAATCCAAAAACGAGTTTCACCGTTGCAATAATTCAAGGAACAGTATAAGCCCAAACCACTGTGACTCAACTCAATTCTCATTTCACTCCAGCTTACACGAAAACATCAGCTCATCGTAATTTGGAGACAAGCCAGCCCTATTGTCATCAAAAGTACTGAAAGTACTGTATCTTGAAGTGCGGACAGAGCAGCGGGTGCTAAAACAACAGGAGACAAAACAGCGGGGCCCTCTAAATTGGGGGTTTGTTATCCACGGTCTCTGTTCAGTGCAAGCTCGAGTTTCTTCAAATTTAGCCGCCTAGAATTGTATTGAATCAGAATGCGACAGTCATGCGCTGCTTTGCAGCCCCTGTTTTGTCACCCGATTTTTTGCACCCGCTGTTTTCCTGCCCGCTGTTTTGTCCGCGACACGTATTCTGATTGTAATGTTTTAGTGCGCAGTCGACTGCTGTTGTATCGTTTCGTGTAGACGCCTGCTTGATCTTTGAAAACATATTCTGCACTAAACTGTGTTTTAATTTTCTTCCAAACTGAGCCCAACAACCTTTGAAAATCTGTTATTTGCACTGACAAATTTTTTGAACCTCACATTTGTTTTACAACTGACCTTATTTCACATGTCCCCGTTATTTCTGAAGTGAGATGCATAAATAAATAGCAGAAAACAGTTGCGCATTACTCAATTTCAATCCTTCTCAGTAACTCAAAGCAAGTTTGTGACATTCTTAATTTCCGCAATAGAGTTATAGTTATCACATATAAGCGCAAGTTATTGATCGAGTAATAATCTCCACAGAAAACAATAGCGCAAATTGGCTTCCCCATGGCTGTTACTTACAAAAATTTCTCAGATAAAAACGTTTCTGTCCACTGCATTTGGCCAACTGCCTGACGTCTTGCTCCGAATACGGTTAGTTTAATGATAGAGCAGCAAAGTTTGGTCCATCGTTTTTGCTGACTAACGTTGTCTCTTTCCACCTTTTTCCTTGTTTTGCTCAGCAACCCATGCTTATGCGTTGGAACAGCTGTGCCACGTTAATCTTGGTACTTTTGGTGCCAAAATTCTCACTGATTTTGCGCCGAGTGGTCCGGTTTTTGGGGTGATGTTTTACGCCAGATTAATTCTATGAGTTATTCTCCACAATGAGTTGCACAGTTTAACGCGCTTGATGTCTTAGTGTTGCTTGAAAGCAATTAAAAGTAGTTAAAAACACATGTTTGGTGTCTTCATCGACTATGATGTTCTTGGCACTTTTCCCGAACGGTCCAGGCATAATTGCTTGCAACTTTTCTCAGAATCAATGTGGTCCACCATGTAGCCCGTCATGGGTTGTTGCTGCGTATGAAAATAATGAAGTGTAACTTGTTTTGTCTGTTTTATTCTGGAACTGTTTTTCGTCAGTGAGTGCAGTGTTTAAAAAATATGAAAGTGTGTGTTTTCATTTGACGGCAAAGTCTTGGTGTTTGTTTCACGTGCTTGCTTATGTGGCTCGTTTGTTTCCAAAGTCCCACCGGAGAAACAGGCAAAAAAACAAGCCTGTGTACAATCAAGGTTATTAGGTATGCGTGCCTCGGGATGCCTCAAGCATTTTTTTGCACTGTCTGAAACATTCGCGGACCAAATCAAAGTGATATTATTTCACGTGACTTGCATGCGTCTTGTCTCCCTCGCCGTAGGTATGTATTTCAGCTGTTGCAATATGAAAGGATCGCTTCATGAATTCAGTGAATTTTGCGTACTAAAAATTTCGTCAGGATTTTAGTTGTGAGTTTATTATTTCAATACCCGTCTCACGCACATTGTTTTTTTCAATGTCACTTCAGCACCTAATTCATTGTGAAAACTTCAAAACTACGATTTTGGACTAATTTTCCCTGCTGCCTTGTTTGTGCGTTGTGTTGCTTCGTGCGGACACGCAGCTGCCGAGTCCAGTATAGATATTTTGTGGGCTTGCAGGTTCTATTTGAGTAACATATGTATCTCCTTCAAAGGCGCATCAGACCAGAATCATAAACAATTTTTTTATTATTTTGATGTCAAAATCTTGTTTATATTTTTGTAGTCATAGCATCGCTCACTGTGCACTTTTTGAACGTGGGCGCACACACCGGAGCGTTTTCGCAATTTTTAACTCAGTAATGTTACACGCTGGTGTTTTGCGGACTGTACTGTCCCATTACAAATACTATATAATAATAATCATGATTAAAATTGATTTTGCCAGTGCTGTGAAACAACTTTGTGGGTCCAGCAGGTTGCGCGTTAAAGTTCTCTTTTTTTGATCGCTGCGCTTAATGGTGCGTGTATCGTGTATGCATTGGTGAGCGAGCGGCTTTTCTGTAAAGTTTGTTTTTGTCATAAAAGTATTTCGTTGGTTTTTGATAAGGTAATGTATACATACCAAAACAATCATGTGAGACACTTTGGTGAGTTGTTTAGAGGCTCAATTTTTGTTTATAGGCATGGTGTTGTGTTGTATTCTTCGTACATACCAACTTGCGCCCGCTATTTGAGACCCAAATCGTTTAGATTATTTGTCACGTAAGCTTGGATAGTTTCTAACCAGGGACCTTTTTGGCAAACTCAGTTAACCAACTGTTTTCGGAAAGTATGAGTGGACCAAGGGCATGGGACCCAGATCATCAGCGCGCCAAGTCTGGCCCCAGAGTGCGGGCCTCAATTCTTAGCCTGCCGCAAATTGTGAGAGTCTGTTTGTTTTTGATGGGTCCTTTTAAAAACGTTTGCGGTCTAGCGCCATTGATGCGCATGCGCCTATGTCATTGATGCGTGTATGCGAGTCATTCATGCACCTTTGGGTTGTTATTGATGCGCCTACATGTCACTGATGAGCGGATGTTTGCAAAATATTACATTATTCAGGACTGATCATTTCGTTAGCAAGGCCTAAGCAAAGCAAGACTTCAAAAATGCCCATTTCAAGTGCGAACAATAGTGTTTTAACCACATTATGTAGCTGTTTACGACAGTCAGGCCAATGTTCGTTATAACGTTTCACCACATTTGGGACGAACGTGATACTTGGTTCATGATACGACCTATTACGTGCCTCACACGCCTTGCTAACGTCACGATCAGTCCTGAATGATGCATTTTACAACCAAACGATCATCATTGACATTAAGCGCATACATGACCTACGCGCGTCAATTGCGCCAAACCCGTTTTTCTTGCTTTATCAGTTGGAACGACAGCGACCACGATTGTGCTAACAGAAGTTATTGTTCATTAGGCGGACGGTGTTTTTCAGAATTTAATGCAAAAATGATGCATAAAAACACATAAATAACCCACAAAGCAACATTAATTTATCACAATTATTGACCACCACTCACTGTCATGAAAGCACCCTCACCCACGATACGCACGTCGAGTGTGGGGAGCGAAAGCAAAACGTCCGATTGCTGCTGTGCCGGGTTGCTCAAGGTGGGGCATGAATAATTTGTCGTTCTTTGTGGGTGGTAACATCAAAGAAAAAGTCCTCCATCCTTTACTTTGCTTGATGACCCATTAGATAAGGCCCTTTAGGAAGAAATTATTGCGGTGCTTTCTAATGAGCTTCACCACAGGCCAGAGATACAAATACCCCAGCTGTTTTGTGCGTATAGGCAATCCAGCCGCTGATGTCACCGCCGCGAAATCTACAGTATACCAGAGTCTGAGCCATTACACCGTTTTTCGACTTATACATGAAGCGATTTTTCTTTGGTTCAATGTTTCATGCTGTTTCATGCCACGGAGCTGAGTGCTCTGTGAGCCGAATGGCTCTAAAGAGGTACAATTTTATAACACAGGGAATTTTTCTTTGGGCCACAGTTTGAGATAGAGTTGCACCACTAATTTTGACCTGCGTAAAAGTTATTCCTCTACAGCTAATGAACATCTTTTACGCTGGTCGAAATTTGTGGAGCAACTCTATCTCAAACTGTGGCCCAAAGAAAAATTCCCTGTGTTGTAAAATTGTACCTCAGGGTTGGGCAAAAAAAAAAATTTTTTTTTTAAAAAAAAAAAATTTTTTTTTTTTAAAAAAAAAGGTTTTTGAAAAAATTTTTTTTTTTTAAAAAAAATTTTTTTTTAAAAATTTTCGGGGGAACAAAATGTTCTAAAACGTCCAAAAATGGCCTTTTTGGGGGTTATTTTTTGTCATTTTTTCTCAAGGGTCGAAAAATTTTCTTCACAAAATCACCTTTGGGGCATGTATTTGGTACCTAAGATACCCCAAATGATGTAATAATACCTTCCCGTGATACATGGGACACAGTATGCACGTGCCTACATGGTACTTCGATGTCATACCCCATCAGGTCGGTCATATACGACTGATTCAGCTACCCGACAAGTATTTCTGCAGCTAATATTCTCAATTCTGTGTGGTTTATGAGTGAATCTTGCTTATTCGGGCACAAACTGTTGTGTCCGATACCACAGAGCAGCAATCATCGGTCCATATCAAGCACAGACTGTTGGATCGCACCTAAATCACGTAAACACCCTTGATAACTGATGCAAACCAAGTCACAAAAGTGACTTGTCAATTAAAGTTGCATTTTTTCGCGATTTTGCGCGTTTTTTAGGCAAATTTGGCAAAATTTTCCCGTATCTCAGACTTTTTAAAAAAAAAATTTTTTTTTTAAAAAAAAATTTTTTTTTTTTAAAAAAAAACTTGTTTAAAAAAAAAATTTTTTTTCCAACCCTGTTGTACCTCTTTAGAGCTGAGTATAGAGCACTCAGCTCAGCCGCGTGGCTGAAAAGCAGCCTGAAACATTGAACTACGTGAATATCGCTTCATGTGTAAGTCGAGAAGCGGTGGAACATCTTGGCCTTTGGTATACTGTAGATTTCGCGGCGGTGACATCAGCGGCTAGATTGCCTTTACCCCGCTTTCGCATGACCAACCGAGGCCGAGATTTGGCTTTATCGCTTTCTGACGTGCACGCGTGATAGCACACAATTTGTTTGACTTTTTGCGGGTTCGTCTGTCACTTCATGCTCAGTTGTTGCACCAGAATGACATGATGTATTTCTTCAGAAATATTTTTTTGTCCGTGATGTCGTTTCTTCAGAAATGTGCCGTTGGATTCA
Organism: Rhynchonema sp. JSB1_4; assembly: GCA_030248065.1. Classification (NCBI taxonomy): domain Eukaryota; kingdom Metazoa; phylum Nematoda; class Chromadorea; order Monhysterida; family Xyalidae; genus Rhynchonema; species Rhynchonema sp. JSB1_4. Next base: position 81,079 of record JASAMV010000221.1, read on the forward strand.
GACCCTGGTCACACTGAAACCCGGGATTTGCAGCTCAGTTGCAAAGTCCGCAGGAGACAACAATAGTTAATTATCTCATTTCGCGGTTGCTAGGACCCCATTGAGAATCTGCATAACTCATCACGCACACCAGGAAAGCGATGAATAGCTGTGGTTAAGTAGGACTGGACAGGACATAGCTTAAAAGCTCTAATGCATTTGGGAGTTAAAGTTCCCCTCGGTGCTCGATGACGTATCATAATACAGTCCATTCTCTTTATTGTCACCCTCTGCATAAGGAAAGCTTGAGTAACTTGCAATTTCGTTCCCACAAGCTGAACAGTCTTTCCGGTGACCGAAAATGAGGGACACCGACCGTGTCGTTATAAAGAGCGTAGACTGTTGTATACCTTTGTGTTACATGCATATGCAGGTTCATCTTCAAAACAGCTTTCCATCCAATCACGCTTGATTTTCCATTCAGCTCTTTTCTCAATGCGGTGGCAAGAAACGAGCTGTTGGCGCTGTGCCGCCCACTACTGCCCCGATTGACTCGAATGGCCATGGTGGTTCGCATGAAGATGGTCAAATGGCACACATGAACGGTAACCGGGGGTTGAGGATTGGTGATTATAAATCTTGGGCAGGAACTTGGACAATTGATGTGTTTGGTTACCCGCATCAGCGTAAATACTCCAGCACTTAATAATTTCGGTATCAAACTTGGTGACTTCGGCACTGTCTCGGTCAAGTGACTTGTTGTGTTGCCAATTTTCCTATATTTACCGACGTCACGGCATTGGACCAGGTGGCATAAACTTTCACTTGAAATTTTCACGCTGTTGTCGAAATTTAGTTTTACGCCGTCGATGAATGATACGTAGGTATATGCTGATTACAAAAGTCCAGTGACCAAGACAGAACCAACTCTGATAGGAGCTCAAGTGCTCTCACACCAAACGCACCGGAATACCCAGTTTTCCTGTCTGACATCATGATTAGACTGTACAACATAAGACCAGTCAGCTGCATTTTGAAAACAGGGAGCAGAACTTCAAACATCGACATGAGCCCGGCATTTTAGGCAGCAACATTGAAACTCACCATTTGTGAACGATAATGTGGTTCGGTTCCCAATCTGCAGTTGACCTCCTAATCACCGCAGCGAGTACTGCTTTTATTGACCTAAAATGCCGTTTGCCGATCTTGTTACTAAAGGGGATAGACATAATGTTTCAGTGCCAGTGAGCGTGCACGAAACGGTATCCGCCCCTGACAACGTACTACAGCTGGCAGCAGCACCAACAGGCGACGGCAGCGTCAGTCAATGCACATCAATTATGGACGCCGACATCGATTATCGACCATCACTCTTCACGCAACGATCGATATCCAAATCCGAACCGAACATACCGCGAAAGCCACACAATCTGTTGGATATAATTATTGATGAACAGGTGACACCATTTTGGATGATGGTTTGCATTGCTTTATTTTGATGCACACATTTCGACAGACTGGAAAATAGCTTGGTTATTGGATCGGATCTTCCGCATACAAATGATTTCTTTGAGTCACGAATATTTTGACTGTACATATTGATGATGTTGACCCGTGCAAGGGCTGCTTTTTCTGACAGGCACATCCGTTTCGAACAGTTTTGCGCTTTTCCTAAGTGGCACCTGGCAATATAAGCATATTGCCAATTCAAGAAAGTCACAGGTCGAAGGTAATATGTAGACCTGATATAATCACGAGGTTTGATATTGCTTCGATGTTTAAAAACAAACCCGGAATGTACGATGGTCATGTACAGACATCAACAGTGGCCGGCAGCACGACCATAACGAGCAGCAATACCGTACCCCCGTGCGAGTCGGGGGTGTCGTCATCGAAGAGTGACCACGAGATCGTATCCGGCCAAGGAACTGCTGCCAAACGACATGTTGCATTCAATATTGGATCGGTGGCAGCTGAGTCAGATGCTAGTGCATATAATCGGTCGGTTGGGATAGAGATGTACTGACGATGACCTGGTGCACCGTCTGATGGTAACCACAGATCACCCCAAAAGCAATGTGCTGACTCCCAAAATGAAACGGATGAGAGAAGACTGTCTTGTGCCAAGGGCTTGTATCTTCACTAATGGTTGATTGAACATCAACAGCAGATTTTTGACTAAAATTCTCAGTCACCACTTTATTTCCCAAGATTATAGTCTCTCTCATCATGCGGAGGTTCATTGAAACTGGCTACAAAGAGGCATGCTTAATTGCAGTTACCTGATATCCAAGTTTTTTCGACTGTTTGACACCGTTATGCGGTAATCGGATCACTGATTCATCAAAACATCCTTCAATTATTTTTAGTCTGTACATGGGCGGTTCCGACAATGACGTAATCGCCGCGTGGGAGAACTTCCTACAAGCTCAACGCCCCACAAACTCCGTTTCGTCCAACAGTCAAATGCTCACGTCAGTCAGTGAGGATCTAGACTGTGAAACATCATCTAATGTGTCACTACGTGGTACTGACTCGGACGAGGGCGCGCCTAGTCGATCGACCATGATGATTGGTGTTGGTTTGAACATGGGGTCTCCGTACATGGGTTTTCGACCATCAATTTGCACAATAGGTATATGCACGTATTGTGTGGGTTTTTTCGTCACTGACGCTTGCGATATGATCGTGTGCGATCTATTGCGACCTCATCGCACTGGGAAATTATTGTGACACCACACAGCGTCATGTCCTGGGGACCTTCATTGGAACTGCAAGTCCTGTGTAAAGTGTTTTTTCTTCAAAGCGCACTATTTCCAGGACGACGATGGTGAAGCGACATGGCAACGTCTTGGCAACCAACATGACGATGTACGTGCCAAGCAGCTGCGTCACGTTCGTACTCTGGCCACTTCGGTTGCCTCACAACCAGCGCACAACAGCAGCCATGTTGGGCACACCAGCGATGACGGGCGCATACCGGTGCTTAAAGGTCTGGATTGATGATGTGTTAAACTTGTGGATTCGGTGTGATTCACGAATATTTAGTATTGTAATGTGAGTTGTGCAGGGTGTTGTTGTTGTGTACGTTTCGACCTATAAGTTTTCATAGAGAGGCGGGTGCCCCGCACCAGGTTATCGCCAGTGCGAAGCACATCTATTGGCGTTCAGTATCTTCGCGTAAAAGTGTTTGGAGACAAATACATATTTAAACGAAAGCTGCTTGTCTGCTTTCAGAAAAAGCTCAGTCAGCGATGTTTCATACGAAGGACCTGTCACTTGCGGAATGCAGATTACCCCGTTCTCATGAAACTGATGACATAACAAGGGTTGGCAATGAATGAATATTGAGAGTCATAGCAGATGTTTCACGGATGTAATGGCTGTGGTTTACAGTGGCTGACATTGTCGAAACGGTGTAAACAAGAGTTGGGCATGAAGTTGGATAAGTTGGTCGGTGTCAATCGGAGTCAGCATGAAACATTGCTCTCTGTCAGCGTGGAAGGCTTAGTTTAAATTGAGCACTTTCACACCGAGACCGAGCTTACACCGAATTTTACAACCACCTCTTGTTACGCCGTTTCGAAAAGTTCGACCAATGTTTCGTAAAGCCAGAGCCTTGGCTTGATGGCGCGGCACCAGACAGACAGTTTTGCAATAACTTGTGAATGAATTCGATTGTTACCTATAGTTTGTTGTCTGTTGTATACGGGGGGACAAAGCCCATACTCCCGAGTTTTCAAGGACGTGTAGAAAATATTGAAATGCTCTGTCTGATTTGATAAAAAAGTTTCGAAATAAAAAGGTGTTGTCTTCGTTTCAATTGTATCATCTTTCAGAACATCTCGCACCTTTCTACCTACACACAGGAATGGACAGATCAAGTCTGGGGAAACTGTTTGATACTATTTGATGTGACGTGCATTTTCATGAGGTTTTTTTGACAAAAGAGTAGCATGCACCGAATGTACCTATAGGGAGGTGTACACAATATACGAACCCTGGAGTATGCCAATGTTGATGCAATGTTCCATCTATACAGCGCAAATCGAAGCCATAGAAACTCCCAAAGCAAGCAATAATCCCAAAACAAGGTACAGTACCCCAAGCAATATCTCAAAGTTCGCAACGTATATTGCAAGCGTGCAAGGTTGTGTTCTTAGGATGGAATTTTCGAAGACCTGTGATCCGGACCCGGAGAAACGTCGCAGGTTGACTAGTGCAACATTCGCGCCACTTGAAATGATTTACGCTAGCACCGTTTAAAAAAAGCGCGCCCGTTGCAACAACCAAGCTTATACACTGTTTCAGGTTAACACCGAGCAAGGTAGCACCGAACTTTTTCACACCGAGCTTTCGACTGGGTTCAGACTCCACAACCCGTTACATAATGTCGAAAATTTCAGCCTCAGCTGAGCGGCACTGTTATTGTCACTTTCTTATTGCAACATTCATATTAATTAAGCTTTCTCGTGGCTCTGTCTATTTGCAAATGAAATACCTTCATCGATGCTCGTTGCTGTTACGCGTTGTTGTCGATGCTACTCGGGATTAGTGATAACTTCGCT
>JASAMV010000225.1:0-30528 GCA_030248065.1 Rhynchonema sp. JSB1_4
TAAACATACAGACACACAGCCCAGCGTCACACACACAGATAGATAGACGGAGCGAAAGCACGCAACGCTGCTGCGTAGTGTGCCTGTATAAGCAACACGCACACACACACACACACACAAGCATATAGAGGGGGTAGTGAACCATCCAATCCAAACCCACTGTACCCATACATGTCTGCGCCTGCACATACACAACACAGCACAGCGTCGGCGTGCGCGCTATATCGCTGGTGGAAAGAGAGAAAAAAATGAATACACACACGGCCGGGTTATATGGTATGTGCTGGTTGGTTGCGGGGTCTGTATCTGCTGTGAGAGCACAAAACAGCCTGACCCAACCAGCTGTTTTCGCTCGCTGTGTCGTGTCTCCGTCCTCGGTTTATGGTAGGCTGCACCAATGCACAATGTATGCGTTCGAAAAAGGAAAAAAAGGACAGTTATATGCGTCCGAAATGGACTCTTACCGAAACCTTACCGACCATACACTGAATGCAATTCGTTTATGAAACATCTAACGCTGCAAAGAATCACAGAGAATTAACACACAACACAGGCTTATATGAAGTTGCAATTTTCAAACTTTTTCAGAAGAAAACTTCGGTCATAACCAAGAAAATAATTAAGAAAACTTCGATTAGCGTTTAGCGCCGTCGGCAGAAGATCGCATATTCCTTGCGCACAGACAGCTGCAAGGAACGCGTAAGAGCGGATAAAGGTCCAGAAATGTCGTCAGGCTAAGGGTCGGACTAACGTGCCGGTTTGGCGCCATGTGCGTATGACTGACTGAGCTGCTTAGCTGATCCTAAGTCCCGCCAAGGCAAGCTGGACAGGTATATATAATATGCCTTTTTTCGAGTGGCCTTTTCAACAAAAAAAACCGACAAAGGCACAAAGTGTCATTTAGCTGGATTTGGCAAAAAGGTGGTGTGCGGAAAGTATGACGGTTGAACGAGCGCCGCACTACCACATTTGTGCAAAAAGCGAGCCCCATTTCCTAATTGTGTCCAAAAGCACATTTAGGCGGGTCACATCGAAACCAGATGGTTGAGAAAGTCTGGTATGACAAACGGAAAACCAGCACTTTCAACCGGCATTCGGGTTTTCCAAGCCCGGAAGACTTTTCCTGCCGTGCAAACATGTCCGCTTGAGAAAAAAACGGTGGCTGACTTTGTGGGCTAGCAAAAAAACAGAAGGGAGACGCACAATATTCGTTCATTCAACTTATTATCAATGGTCGAAATCGCAGGGGATAAAAAAGCAAAACTCAAATAACGATGCAGCTCATAGATAATTTTTTATCGCAGCTTGCTACAGGGACAAGCTAGCTTAGAAAGCTAATCAGGCACAACCCATACATATATTATTGGGTACATACTATGTTGAAACTGTGCATGTATATTTTTTTGCAAACCGCAGTAGTTGCAAGTAGTCGCAGACAGGCCATAAATGTCAGAATAAAGGGGAGGGTGGTTAGCGAAATCTTATGACACGAAAAAAACAAACGATGCACGGAGTGGAGCCGGCAGCACAAGTAGCAGCACATATGGATGGACTGAACATGACAGAGCAGATTACGCACTCCGGTTTGCATCGCGCACCAATTGGCACACTGGCGTGGGTACTGGTGACTTTCGGGGCACCAGTAAAAAAACAGTTTACATCTATAATCTCACGTAGTTTGATGGCCAAGAACAATTGTTCAGTATGGAACGTTACGAACATGAACAAACATGCTCATGGAGGGCTCGAGTTGGAACCTGCTCGCTCCAACACCTTGTGCCAAAACAGAACTTCTGTGCCAACAGGGCTTTCCGGATTTCTTTGTGCACCAAACTGACCAGTACCCACCGCAAAGGAGGGAAGATGTTTGAACATGATAGCGGCGGCAGTGGCCTGCTCGGGGTGCACGCGAACAAAGCACATTATAGATCGTGTCAGGGCTCGCTCGCTCTTTCAAGCTTCAAGAGATGAAATTGGCCGAATCTGGGCCCATTTGCACGAACACAGACATTGGACCAATTTGGGAGCTGTATATTTTTTTACCGAATGGCAAACAAACGCCGGGCAAAAAAATAACAAGCCCTGCGCACGCATCTGATGGGCTGCGAGCAATTAGACAAAAGTTAGAAAAAGAGACTGTGGTAAGATGAGACAATAAAATGCGAGGGCATCTTAATTTTATTCGAGAAATCAAATATTGTCTGTTTTTTGGCTGAAAACAGCAAGAAGTCTAAAAAAAATCAAAAGCAGTTGCAAGGCCTGCTAAACTACACACATAGACAACAGTGTAGTTCCTGGTCCCGAGGGGAGCAGGCGGTACCCCCCTTTTTTCGGAGGGGGAACAGACGTACCCACCTGGGGGGAGGGGGGAGGGACCCGGAAGGGGGGGGAGGACCCAAATTTGGAGAAAAGTCATTTTTGAGGTCGAAAATTTGGCTCATTTGTGCCCCTTTTAGGAAAAAATCGCAACAAAAAAGGTATTTTGGCGAGTTTTGACGACATTGACCTACAAATCACTCATTTTATGCCTAAAAATGCCTATTTTAGGCCAAAATTTGCCTATTTTAGGTAAAAATTGGGGGAGCAGACGTACCCGGAGGGGGAACAGTGGGGCAGGCGTACCATGGCGGGGGAACAGACGTACCCGAGGGGGGACCCCCTCCCTCCAGGAACTACACTGATAGACAATGTAATACACATCAGGCATTGTATATGCCAATCTGCATTTGCGGCAATTACGGCATTGTACATACATACGTACCTTGGTTCAACCGCAATACCAGGCACACAGAGCAATGTCATGATTTATGAAATACAAAAGCAGGGTTTGGTGAGCCTGAGTCCACAATTAGGCAGCGTCGGGTGGCCGTATGTACGTAGGTATGTCGTTACTGGGCAACGCAGCACAAGCATAGTTAGTTCAACACAAAGGACGAACCAACAGAGCTTTGTTTACCTGCATTGCTAGAATTGGGCTTATTATTGTGTGGTTGACAAAAAAAGCTTCATTGAAACAAAGTACATATAATCTGGGGCTACTCAAGTTTTCCATTAGGTCAACTACACGTGTGTTACCCACACGACAATTAGCATTAAATTGTGTCGGTCATGTGGCATAAGCAAACATCCAATTCGGATATCCTTGCAAAACCTGTAAGTTTCAAGCATTCGATGAGGTACATGACAGGACAAAATTTCCAAAACCGACTTTAGCTCAATGTAAAAACAGGCCAGATAATGAGCAAATTATGCCAAAGTTTTGCAGCGGTGTGGCATCTGTTAGATCATAAAACCAGACTCGGCGTAATTCCAATTGCCCACCCTCCCTGTTTGACAAAAAAACGAAAGAAAAAGAGAGAATAGAAAAGAGAAAAATGACAGATGTGCGCGTTTGCGCAATACACAGGCAGCAGCTGTGGTAACAACAATCCAGTTTGCCTTATCTATCATATCATCAAAATCCGATCAAAAAGGATTATAACAACTATAGGGCGGGCGTCCGCCTCTGGGACGAAAAACAGATTTAGTTTTTATTGAAAAAAATGTAATAAAAACCAGTTGTTGTGCGAATTCCAATAAAATGCATGCCGCCACACATATAACATGATGGATGATCTACATATCTGATGATCACCAAAAACATGCACTGCAATTAACAATAAATCATTTGACTATACATTTGCAGAACAGACAAAAACATGCGGCAACCGCTGAGAGTCATGAACAGCGGGAGTTGTTTTTCATGAACTTTTGTTGGAAAAAGATCAAATGAATCAACGTTGGAAAGTTTTGCAGTTGTTTGATCAACGGTAATACAACGGAAACAACAGGCAGACAGCGCGTACTCTGCGATGTTTCAGAGAGCGTATATCAAAGATAAACAGAGAAACACACAGCGCTTGATCATGATCACCGAAAGGCCAGGCTGGTCAATACGGGAAGCACGGATAACGCAAAACCCACGTCCATTTCAGGCCCAAAAAGCGTGCCAAAACACTGAAAAAAACACAAAAAAAATTAATAGAGCTCTCCTGAAAAATCTAGAAAAACGACGTGCGGTCTCTGTTATCAAGCGCCTGCATCAAGTGCAAGGCAGAGAAGACAAATGGGCATGGTTACATAGCGACAGAGCAGACAAAGGCCCATCTCAGCAATATATATGGCTTACAAAGCAAGCGCATCGCACATGCATGTATGCTAGGTACACCACGCAAATGCATGTGGTGACGTGAGACATACGACTGTCATCAATAATAGTATGTGTGTGCCACATGCACACGCTGTGTCACCTAAAAAGCGAATGTGAGAACGTAGAGTGCACCAATCAGCAATCACAAACCATCACAACAAACCAAAAACGCTCCTGGACAGCAAGCAGCACGCACAAGCAAACACTTCTGCTGTGTGTCGCTGATAATTTCTGCTGCTGCCTGCGCGCATTCAAAGCGCGCAACAAGAAAAATAATGGTCGGAAAAAAGGCGGCACCTGCGTCTGCTACATATATTTCTTAAACATTTTGCATTTAAGCAACTGAACTTGCGGTTTACGTTCAAATTGCCATTTCATGCTTGCCGACACAAACCTCAAAATGCCGCAAACTGTGACTGTGTTACATCAGTTACCCAACTTATGCAACCGAAAGAGAGACAGAGAAAAGCGCGCGATTTTGCGCGGCCCAGTGGTGATGCAAAACCAGTTTGATTTTGCCTTGCTTGCCGGGTGTCTGTCAACAGAGAGCTGCACAGGGTAGCAGCAAACATCATCTACATATGTACTGTATATATGAACATGCGCTTAGTTGCTTGCAGCTGGCTGGGTGCAAAACACACGCAACCAACAGAACACAACACATAACACACCATGTGCAGGCCTGTCAACATAGAATGGAAATGGATGCAAGCGAAAACGACGGCATAAAATCGAAACATTCATTTTTCATTTTCGTCATTTTCCCCATATTTTTTGGGGTTGGAGCTCTATCACACACATAAAGTGACTTTCTTTCATCTGTTGTGAACAAAATGGAAAAATCAAAAACTAGAAAAATGCCAGCTGATGAATTTTGTGAAGAGAGAATAAAACGGAGAACGGAAAGAAGCCGAAACGAACCAAACGGGTGAGAAAAAAATGGCGCCAAATAACAAAAGCCAGGAAGCAAGTTTTGTCTCAACATTTTTTTCTGTCGCGAAAGACATCCACGTGCTCAGAGCTACACGAGCGAACACTAAATCAGTCAAACGTTGTAAAATTGGTTACAAAAACACAATTTTCCAAGCAAGATTGATGCACAAGTGCCTGTCGGTTTACTGCAGCAGAAATTTTTTCTTTACAGCGCGAGCCTGCTCCCGATCACACCTATGCAGCGTATGTACATGTACCAAATTGTAGTTACGCCACACCCGATTAGCTCGCCCGTGTTCTGGTGTTGCTGGCACCAAACTAAAACGCAGTGGTCCACCCGGCAGTGTAGTTCCTGGGGGGGAGGGGGGGGGGTCCGCCCCCCCTCGGGTACGCTATCTCCCCCTCAGGTGGTACACTATCCCCCTATCTCCCCCTCCGGGTACACTATCTCCCCCAATTTTTACCTAAAATAGGCATTTTTAGGCCTAAAATGGGCATTTTTGTACCAAAAATGTGTGATTTTTAGGTCAATGTTCTCAAAAGTCGCCAAAATGCCCTTTTTATGAAGAATTTTTTCCAAAAAGGGGCAAAAATAGGTCAAATTTTCTACCTCAAAAAGTGACTTTTTCCCGAATTTGGGTCTTCCCCCCCCCCCTTCCCCCCTCGGGGGTACACTATCTCCCCCTCCGAAAAAAACGGAGGGTCCGCTATCTCCCCCTCCGGACCAGGAACTACACTGCCACCCGGTGCGCAGTCCGGTATCACCAGTGTTGCATTAAGCGATGTTTCTAAATTAACTAAGGCTACTTGACTAATTTCGACCAGCGTTGTAAATTCTTGTCCATATGACGTCAACGTCTGGGAACAACTTCAGTCGAAATTTGTGAAAATCGGTACAGCTCGAAAAATCGTTAATACGAAGAGACGCATCAAGTGATAAACGCATGACCGAATCGGACCATCACTGTGTTTCGTTCCGGTGTTTGTGATGGGAACAAAAAAGAACAGAAAACAGGAACAGTTATGCATGTGTCTGTCAGTAGTTTGCCGAGCTCCTTGTCACAATTCTAATTCTATATGGTTTCGCAAAACAACAAAAAAATCTGGGAAAGCAAAACCACGACAGTCGAACCTGAATCAGCTCCTGTTTGGTCTCGTACTGTGAAACGAGCACGTTTCGACCATCAGTGAAGCGTGTAAGTGAAATGTAGAGACGACCTGCAAAAATAGAATGCTGCTTGGGTGTTGATTCCGTTTATGTAGTTATCCTTTCTGCTTGATTTTTTATGTGCGAAGACTAACATTCTACAGGATCAGCCCGCATCTAGAAATGCGAAGACTGAAACATTTCTGCGTGCTTAACATTTCGACCGATAATCTACTGTCAAACAATTTCTAATACTGTTTTTCATCAGCTTTCACCTTGTGGCACTAGTGCTGTCAAAGCTTCAGCGGTCTTGGCAGCAGCGGGAATATTTTCAATTGCAAATACTCCGAAGCTCGCTGGTTGGTGGCATGGCCTTCCCGGCCACTAAATGCGGATCCAGTAATCCACAAAACAATAACCGGCTTTTAACGCTGGTCGAAAACAGCGGCATCACAGTAAATCCAAAAATATACAACTGATGAAAATCCATAAAAGTCACGCGTGACCAACACGGAACCGATATGTTGACCAAGTTTGACAGGGCACCCAAGCAAAAATAGAAAGTTCCAAGCCTATGCTGTTCACCTGACACAATGCTGTGCGCGTCAGCGGGCAGCATATCGTCAAGTGCGTCACGCAAGGTCGCCATCAGATTGAATCGCGGATGTAACGGACCCATCGGCGTCGCGCGCGCCTGAATGCAAGGGGAATTATCAGTTTTTTGACGTTGTTCTATAACTACTTTTTTTCATTTTCGGCCAAGTGAATGGAAATTGTCTGTGCCAGCTGACAAACAGCCAGGTCGTTCTGGCGCACAAAATCACTGCTCCGCAGACAACCGCTTGTTGTCCAGCACGTGACGGTTGAGTTGGCGGATCTGACAATTCACAAGCAGGACTTTGCATGTCAATCAAGTACAATCAGGCGTTGGGCGCATTCCATAACATGGAGGCGTTGTCATAATCGCCTGACACATCGAAACTCTGGGGGCGCTGTTGTACGGTTTTTGGAAAAAACACGGAGGATAGATAACGCCAGGTAGGGTCTTCTGAATATCCCCACCCACGGCGGTCATATCATGATAAATTTTGTCCAAAAAAGCCCCGAAAACCAGAGATTGTTTTGAGGCCAGTATAGATTTCAGATTGGCAAGTAGATTTTCAGTTTACTAGCCAAAGTGGCTGGCGGAATTTTGAGGCTTTCTTTAGTACTGCTGACAGGGCAGAGCAGTGTGCTTTTTGCCGTTTCATTCTGGCCAGCAGGTGGGGTTCAGTGTACCAATGGTTGATGCTAAAATTTGACAAGAAAAACCCTGCTCCAAAAACGCACCGATATGACCAATTTGAGCGTGTCAGTGGTGGCCTGTCCCAAACAACAGTCACACATGAGTGCCGCTGCAACCAGCGCACCCGCGGAGCAGCCAGCCATTTTGCCTGAGTGCATGATCTCAGGAACGTATCTGAAAAGAGAAATACGCCGTATTGGTTTTGCTGAACCTAAAAATAAAAACGAACGTGTAAATTATATGCCTCTCCATCTCAATTGAGATTAGCATGTGTTTTTGTTCGTAATTTCAAAAGTTTCGATCAACGGAGTCAATCCTGGAGACTACTTGCCGAATTAGCCAGGCTTGCTATTCTCCTCTGCACGGAACATTTTTGTGAAAACAACTTATTCCAATCATTTTATCAATCTTTTGGATGGAATTTGTATTTGAACCATATTTTGTGACCAAGCTGCTGTGTGCGCTGCATCAATTTTTGAGCTTTTGGCCAGCGTGAAAGTTCGCCACAAAGTCGTTTAGCAACGGGCAGGCTTTCCAAAAAATAAGCTAAAAGAGTCCAAGAAAACGTTTCTTCGCTTATTTTCTAACATTTAGCTTGTGTGTGCAAACACAAACACAAAACAAACGACAAAACGAAGCCAACAGAAATACAACCAAAAACCACAACTAACTCTTTCATTGCAGAGGCCACGCCCACGTGATAGATGCCGAGAAATCCACAGCCGGCAAACGATAAATTCAGGTCCGATGGTTCCATGTCAGAAATTCAGGAGTCCCTTTTTGTTTGAAAGCACCGTAGCACAAGTGATAATTGTAATTAGGAATGAACCACTTATTTGGAATCAACACTGACGGATAACAGATGATGTTTCACATGATGCATGAATTTAGCACCAACACGATTATGCACCCGAATGAAGGATAAGAAGAATTCTTGAATAATTCACCAGTCCTTGGGGAGTTCTGAAAGGTAAAATAAAGAAATAGAGAACGTTCTGGCTAAAGAATAATAAACAATAGACATAGAAGAGACAACAACTGATGACGGCTTGTTCGAAACAGAGACATATTCATGTTGTTTTGTAAATATTCAAACAAGCAGACGACGTTACATTCAGCATAACGAGATTAAATACGGCATGTTGCGTCAAAACAAGGATCACAGTTACCCATGGAGTGCGTCAGGCCAAACAGCTGCGTAACATCTCATTCACACCACACCACGTTCTATATTTTAATTTATGACAGATCAAACACGGAACAATTCCATTCAAAGCGCAAAGGTCGCGTCACATCACAACTCAAAATGATTTGTGTTATCAGCGAATTTGGGCGCACATCTCTGGCTACCTTCCTGACAGCAGGTAATACGATGACAGAGTCGAAAAGCAAAAGTTCACTTTCTGGTGCAACACACGTGATAAGAACAACACGTGTGTACGAGAGTACGTAATACGTGCGTCCAGAGCAGACCATAAACACGACTTTTTCTGTCTGACATAGTGCAGGTTTGGCCAAGCCACGTGACTTTTCCATTTGAGAATGAATGGAAAAAAACTTCAAGCGGGCAACCATTCGGCAACAGGTTTCAATTCCGCCAGTCAGCTCATCGAAAAAAAACGGAAAATGTATTCTCTAAAAAAACACGTGACCAACCAAGGGCACAATCAAAAACTTGTGTGACCCAACATTCTCAAACAACTTTGGAGATGATGCACGAAGCACAGCCAACCAAAATCAGCAAATAAAAACCGGGAACGGTTCGAAGAAGCATGACAAGCAGCTGGTACGGGCAGCAAAATGTTTTCACGCTAACGTAAAATTGGGGCGGACAAGCAACAGATCAATGCCATTTCAACACAAAACTCAGTGATAAAAAATAATACGCAAGATCAGATATCCAATCCAAGTAACGCCACCAACAAGTGACGCGACGACTGGTAAACGTCGTTCACGAACAAAATCATAGAAATTTGATTCAATTCAACTTTGTTTTTATTCAACAAACTTTGCCTGAGCAAAAAAGGCAACTCAAATCAATAACAATAACAAAGATATTTCGGCGATAACATCGAATAATTGTGGACAAAAATCACTGAAGCCTGTTTTTTAATTTTTATTGAACGCCCGCGCCCCGTTCGACAAAAAATGAGAAAAATAATAACAAATCGCCTTCTTAAATTTGTCAAACGGGGCGCGAGCTGACAGAAACTGTTATCCGGTGTTTCAGTGGTAATTTTTGCTTGTTCAAAAGTGGTCATCATAAAATAAATCGTTTTTTTACAAGCTATCAGAAACAAGTGAGGGATAATAATGATTCGTGTCTATATTTTGACGAATATCAGGCCAACCGGCGTATCTATTCGCCATCGCAGACGTGCGATTGACTACTTCTTCGCCTGACGCCGCTTGCGCTTCAGACGTCGCATACGTTTCTTTCGCCACTGAAATGAAACGAAAGTGGCGATTCATGAGCACTGAAATCATTAGTGACGTTGGACCGGACGTAGCGAAGGCGAACAAATTCTTGAGGGCACTACATGCACAACCGCTACAGGAGGAACTGAAATCCAATGCTCTGAACCATTGTAGTTCCTGATCCGGAGAGGGAGATAGCGGACCCGCCCCCCCCCGTTTTTTTCGGAGGGGGAGATAGTGTGCCCCGAGGGAAGAAGGAGGGAGGAAGACCCAAATTCAGGAAAGTCACTTTTTGAGGTAGAAAATTTGACCTATTTTTGCCCCTTTTTGGAAAAAATTCTCCATAAAAAGGGTATTTTGGCGACTTTTGAGAACATTGACCTAAAAATATTACGGGGGGACTCCGGGGCAGTGTAAGACCTAAAAATATTACGGGGGGACTCCGGGGCAGTGTAGTTCCTGGTCCGGACGGGGAACGGGCGGTATCCCCCTTTTTTCGGAGGGGGAACAGACGTCCCCACCTGGGGGGAAGGGGGAGGACCCAAATTTGGAGAAAAGTAATTTTTTGAGGTCGAAAATTTGGCTCATTTTTTGACCCCTTTTGGAAAAAAATATCAATAAAAAGGGCATTTTGGCGATTTTTGACGACATTGACCTAAAAATCACTCATTTTATGCCTAAAAATGCCCATTTTAGGCCAAAATTTGCTTATTTTAGGCAAAAATTGGGGGAGCAGACGTACCCGGAGGGGGCCCCCCTCCCCCCAGGAACTACACTGCTCCGGGGTGGGGCTGTATTTAGGTTTTTACGGTACTCAACCCCCCCCCAATTCCCATTGACCTAAAAATCACTCATTTTATGCCTAAAAATGCCCATTTTAGGCCAAAATTTGCTTATTTTAGGCAAAAATTGGGGGAGCAGACGTACCCGGAGGGGGCCCCCCTCCCCCCAGGAACTACACTGCTCCGGGGTGGGGCTGTATTTAGGTTTTTACGGTACTCAACCCCCCCCCCCCAATTCCCCCGGGTTTTGTGGTAGGCAAGTACTGAGAGTGGGTAACCCCCCCCAGTGTAGTTCCTGGGGGAGGGGGTCCCCCTCGGGAACGTCTGCTCCCCCTCCGTGGTACGCCTGCCCCACTGTTCCCCCTCCGGGTGGTCAATGTTGTCAAAAATCGCCAAAATATCCTTTTTATTGAGATTTCTTCCAAAAAGGGGCAAAAATGGGTCAAATTTTCGACCTCAAAAAATGACTTTTCTCCAAATTTGGGTCCTCCCCCCAGGTGGGTACGTCTGTTCCCCCTCCGAAAAAAGGGGGTACCGCCTGTTCCTCCTTCGGACCAGGAACTACACTGACCACCTCCCAGCCCCCCTGCCACTACCATGGATTTTTTTAACCAAGTTTAGTAGCTTTTTAGCTACTAAATTTTTTTGAAAAGCTAGTAAATTTTCAAATTTAGTAGCGTAAAGACTACTAAATATTTATATTTGGGCAAAAAAAGCTAGTAAATTGGCATTTCAGCAGAAAAAAGCTACAAAATTTTTCACTTTCCTAGCTTTATGCTACTAGCCCATTTTGAAAAAATAAACCCTGGCCACTACTATGCTCGAGTTAGATACCCGTCAGGGGGGAATCCCCCCATCCCCCCCCCCCCCCGGCCAGTGCAGTACTTGGTCAAGCTGTTGACGATTCGACTTTTGACATCATTGACCTAAAAATTACCCATTTTAGGCCTAAAAATGCCCATTTTAGGCCTAAAAATGCTGATTTTAGGAAAAATTGAGGCGGTTAGCGTACTAGTGTACATTGGTCGCGGCGGTTTGTGCACCATAGAGGGGTATCCCCCTCCCCCCCAGGAACTACACTGGTATAGTACACTAAGTTATACTGGCGAATGAAAAAAAACCGGTTTTTTAGGAAAAAACCGGGTCCATCTGGGACGTGGAAAAAAACCGAAAAAACCTCAGCCTCCGGGTAACATCGGTCTTATTTCACGAAATTTTCTAATTTTTGACAGAGGTTGGGAAATATTTTTGTTCAGAACAACTTTGGCCAAGCGCGGGCGATGTTAATGTGGCTTGTTTCAACTATTTTAGTCACAATAAGCATCAAAAACACCCATAGGCACCACTTGTGGTGTCTGTGCTAACATTACCATGTGTCAAAAGTACCTTATTTGGGCGTCCCCTATCATAGTTTTTTTAGACACTTTTTAGGTGCAATTTGCACCTAAAAAATCAGAATTGCACCTAAAAATTCAGGGTTACGTGCAAGCTTGCACCTAACATTTTGAGCCCTTACTTCCTTAATTTAGCATTTATACAGCATCTTTTAAAGTTCGAAAACCTTAGAAACGAAAAAAAATGCGCTGCGCGGCTTCTTCGTTCCTTCCACTAAATTCCATCGAAACCTTTGGTGTTTGGTCGACATCGACAAAAAATATTTATTGGTCTGATTGCACTTCGCGCACAGTTAGTACCTGGTATTGGTATAATAAGATAAGATTCAACAAATACTACAGCAGAACATGACAACAGCATTAGATACCAACACAAATTAAACACGGCAAAAGTAAATGAATGATAACCCCCAAAAGTGGATATGGTAACATGAAAATTTTACTGCTTCGGAGCTCAAAGTCAAACACTCGCTTACTTCTCAATCGGTTCTCAATAATCAAACTAAAATTCAACGTGCTACAGAAATTCGGACTTTCCTTCAAAAGTTTGTTTATGCTAAAATCAGTTGACAAGAACGCACGCACGCACGCTAAAAGCACGCAAATAGCATTAAAACGCATGACCAGGCAAAAAAACACCTAAAATCGGCGCTTTTTTAATTCAAAGTAGGGCTTGCACCTACTTTGGCCAGCTTGCACCTAAAAATTGGGGGGTTGCACCTAAGTTGCACCTAGTAAATTTTGAAAAAAAACCCTGTCCCCTATCCTCCCCCCACACATTCATCTATCTATCGTCAACATTTTTTTGATTTCATCTATCTATCGTCAACACTTATGGGCTAATCCATCTATCGTCAACAAATTCTGGGAACAATCTATCTATCGTCAACAACAATCAACCCCAAAATTGATATTTTTGACTCAAAATGGCTCAAAATCGGTATTTTTCACACCAAATAGGCAAAAAATCGCGCGGATTTAGTACTTCTAAGCACATTTTCATTAATATTCACACATTATTACCTACTTAGTACACTATACTATACCTTGATTTTTGGCGAACCCCCCCCCCACCATCTATCTATCGTCAACACATTTCGGGTCCCAATCTATCTATCGTGAACACTCTGGCCAAGTACTACACTGGGTTGAAGCAGGTTGGGCATGTGGTTAGGCTTTTACCGTAAAAGCCTAAATACAAAGGGGGCTCTATTAATTCACTGACCCCTTTTTGGGGGCTGTATTACGGGGGGCTCTATTCCGGGGGCTCTATTAAATCACTGACCCGAATCTGAAAAATTGTTCCCAGAAATACCCCTGAAAACCCTTAAAAAGGGGGTTTGAAGGATGTTTTTTTCGCTTATAATCGCATTTTTTCGTGTCTATTCATCAATAAGAGGCATATTACATGCTCAAAATGAACAACAAATGGATATTTTTGACTCAAAATCGGTATTTTTTACCCCGAATAGGCAAAAGGGTTCCAAAAAAGGACAAAAATGAGTCAAATTTCCGACCTCAAAAAATGACTTTTCTCCAAATTTGGGTCCTCTCCCTTCCTCCCCCCAAGTGGGAACGTCTGTTCCCCCTCCGAAAAAAGAGGGCACCGCCTGCTCCCCCTCCGGACCAGGAACTACACTGGGTGCAAAATACCGACTTTGAACCATTTTGAGTAAAAAATGTCCATTTTGGAGTTGATTGTTATTGACGATAAATAGATTGTTCCAGAATTTGTTGACGATAGATAGATGAAATCAAAAAGTGCTGACGATAGATAGATGAATTTGGGGGAAAACCCCTATCCCAAGTACTACCCTGCCCCAAGCCACTACAATGTGTGCGATATTGATCCAGATTCGGCTGGGTTGGACAGGGGACAGCCCCATCACCAGTGTAGTGGCTGGGGGGAGGGGGATTCCTCCTCTAAAGGGTAGGTACCAGAGGTGGGAATCGGGCCGAGGTTTCCGGCCCGAACGGTCGGGCCGGGCCGGGATGGTCGGCCCGAAAAGGCCCGACATCATCGAATTTCAATAAAAAATCATGACTTTTTACGGTTAATTAGTCAAAATTTAATGCTATTCAGCAGCTTAGGACCGACTTCTATGATTTTCAGGTATTTTTAGACAAAAAACTGAAATTTTTGCACCTCTTCAAAATATCATCAGAAAAAGTCGGGCCGGGCGGGCCGAGGTAACCCGGCCCGATTCCCACCTCTGGTAGGTACCTTGCAACCACCCCTTGGGGGGGATGCGGGAACGGGGAAGGGGAAGTGTGGTGTGTGGGTACCTTGCAACCATCCCGGAGGGTACCTTGCATCTTGCAACCATCAATATATGGTTTTCATAGGAAAAAATGGGCATTTTTCGACCTCAAAACCCCAAAAGCAAACGTCCACGTACCGTAAACCTAAATACAGCCCCCCGGAATAGAGCCCCCTCCGTAATACAGCCCCCAAAGAGGTCAGTGAATTACTAGAGCCCTACTAACAAGTAACGTCCCCTATACAGTCGTGTATTAAAGTGGCTCTACAATTGATCGTTGACCGCGTTTGTTTGCAGTCATTTTTTCAGAAAATGAAGACTAGGTATCAGAAACCCAGATTTAGGAAATAGATTTTCAAGTCGTTGCTTTGTGATGTTTCACGGAGCCAACACATTTTTACAGGAGGAGAAAAAATGAAAAAAGTTTGAGGCAGGCCTGTGCGAAACACAAGGTAATCCAATAGAAGATATTTTCAGCGTTTTATACTCAGACGTTTTTCTGTTAAACGAGATACAAAACATTGCGCGAGACGCCATGTGTGATAAATAATAAACGAAACACTCAAAAAAATCAAGCCCTTTTAAAGCACCCTTTTACACCCTACACAGCTCACACAATGTTTACCACAACATGCGCAAGGCACCCATTCAAACAGCGCACACACACAAAGCTGAAACATTATCCCCGGCCGGCTGTGTGTTGTCGTTGTGTGTGCGCTGTGCGTGGTCTGAATGGCTGCCTTGCGCATGTTGTGGTAAACATTGTGTGAGCTGTGTAGGGTTTTGAAAAACGAAAAGCACATCCTAAATACTAGATAATTAGACGATTTTTATTTCTAATTGACAACTTATTTCATTCACCACAGATGCTTAAAATTATGCTAGAATAAAAGGGTGCTTTAAAAAGGCTTGATTTTTTGGAGTGTTTAGTTTATTATTTATCACACATGGCGTTTCGCACAATGCTTTATATCTCGTTTAACAGAAAAACGTCTGAGCATAAAACGCTGAAAATATCTTCTATTGGATTACCTTGTGTTTCGCACAGGCCTGCCTCAAACTTTTTTCATTTTTTCTCCTCCTGTAAAAATGTGTGGGCTCCGTGAAACATCACAAAGCAACGACTTGAAAATCTATTTCCTAAATCTGGGTTTCTGATAGCTAGTCTTCATTTTCTGAAAAAATGACTGCAAACAAACGCGGTCAACGATCAATTGTAGAGTCACTTTAAGGCTTGATAGTGGTGCAAACTGCACAGGTACATTTATGCACGTTTGTTGTTCGTTCAGAGCACATAATACGCCTCTTATTGACGAATAGACACGAATAAATGCGATTACAAGCGAAAAAACATCCTTTCAAACTCCTTTTTAGGAGTTTTTGGGGGTATTTCTGGGAACAATTTTCAGGTTTTGGTCAGTGAATCAATAGAATAGAACCCCCCGGAATAGAGCCCCCGTAATAGAGCTCCCCAAAATGGGGTCAGCGAATTAATAGAGCCCCTTCTATTTAGGTTTTTACGGTAATAGCTATTTTATTCAAATTTTCGGCCAAAATGCAAAAAAGTACCAATTTTTGGGCCAATTTTGCAGTATAATGCATGCAAATGCAAAACACCCTTTTTCGGACCCTAGGGGTACCTTGCAACCTTCCGGAGGCCGGGTAGGGGTACCTTGCAGCCATCTGGATCCATCCCCTCAGTGTAGTTCCTGGGGGGAGGGGGGTCCCCACCCCCTAAGGTACACTAACCGCCGCGACCAAGGTACACTAGTACACTAACCGCCGCGCCAAGTACACTAACCGCCTCAATTTTTGCCTAAAATCGGCATTTTTAGGCCTAAAATGGCCATTTTTAGGCCTAAAGTGGGTGATTTTTAGGTCAATGATGTCAAAAGTCGCCAAAATAACCTTTTTATGGAGAATTTTTTCCAAAAAGGGGTAAAAATCGGTCAAATTTTCTACCTCAAAAAGTGACTTTTTCCTGGATTTGGGTCTTCCCCCCCCTTCCCCCCAGGGCGGTACACTAACCGCCGCACGGAAAAAAGGGGTACCGTAAAAACCTAAATAGAGCACCCCCCGGAATAGAGCCCCCCTCGGAATATCGATCGAAAATAACACCGGATTTGGAACGCTCTCGCTGAGAAACGAAAATAATTTTTTGAAAATGGGGTCAGTGAATTAATAGAGCCCCCCCCCTTGTATTTAGGTTTTTACGGTAGGTACACTGACCGCCGCGCCGGACCAGGAAGTACACTGCTCCCCCCAAGGGTACCTTGCAACCATCTGCCTGCCCAGTGGTGTAGCTACCCAGGCGGGGCGGCAACCTACTGTACCACCCAAAATGCGGGGCGGCAACCTACCTACTGTACCAGCCGAGCTAGGGGGGGGGCGGGGTCGTACCACTTGGGGGGTCATCTGGAAACCGAAATTTTTTATGTCTAAATACTGAAGAAAATGTGGCCTAAAACACTAATTTCGCGCGCAGCGCGCGATTTTTCGCCTATTTGCAGACAAATATGCTAATTTTATGCAATTTTAAGCCAAAAATGAATGTTTTGGGTGAAAAGTTACCGTAAAAACCTAAAATAGGGGGAAAACCCAGTGCCTTAATACACTACTGTATAGGGGGATGTTACTTAGGGTGGGGGCTCTATTCCGGGGGGGGGCTCTATTCAGTGTAGTGGCAGGCCCATGTGTGGGAGGTAAGTATGATGCGGGGTTGGGACCGGAAGCGTGAGAGGTATGATTTTGGTCACCCAAAAAGGCGAAAAAACACCGTTTTTGTGATACAATTTTGGCCAAAAATTGAGGTAAAAATAGTACTTTTTCAAAATTTTCGCCGAAAATCGCCTAAAAATAGGTATTATGGGTGGGTTTGCGCGCGGAGCGCGCGATTTTTGGGGAAAATAAGGTCGAAAAACACCGATTTTTGCCTTGAAAAGGTATAAAATTGCTTGTGAGAGGTATGATTTGGAGTTGTGAGAGGTAAGTACTCAACCTCCCCTCGGTATTTGTGGTATACTGATAGGGGGTAACGCCCCCCCCCCCCCCCCCCCCCCCAGCCACTACTATGGCTCTATTAATTCACTGACCCCTTTTTGGGGGGGCTGTATTACGGGGGGGGCTCTATTCGGGGGGGGGGGGGGGGGGGCTGTATTTAGGTTTTTACGGTAGGTGGGGCGGCAACCTATCTACCACTGTAGTGGCTGGGGGGGGATGGGGGGGATTCCCCCCCCCCCCTAAGGGGTATCTATCTCGAGTCAACCCTTAGGGGGGGGATGGGGGGAAGGGTATCTATCTCGAGCCGACCCCAAATGGTATCTCGAGTAAGTAGATTTATGGTTTTCAAAGGCAAAAATAGGTGTTTTTCGACCTCGGGACCCCAAAAATCGCGCGCTCCGCGCGCAGACACCCAAAAATGGTCATTTTAGGCCAATTTTCGGCAAAAATGTCAAAAAATACCCATTTTTAGGCCAATTTTGCAGTAAAATTGCATGCAAAAAACGGCCTTTTTTCGCCTTTTGACGGACCATAGGGGTATCTTGGGTAGCCTCTGGGGGTATCTCGAGTAAGTCCGAAACCTTCCCCCCCCTAGGGTATCTTGGGTCGATTGGCCTGCCACCACACTGCTATCTACTGTACCAGGGGAGGGGCGGCAACCTACCTACTGTACCAGGCGAGGGGCGGCAACCTACCTACTGTACCTTGGGAGGGGACCCCCACCCCACCCCCTAGCCACACCATTGGGGGGACCCCCACCCCCCCCCCCCCCCCCAGCTACACCATTGTGCCTGCCACAACACTGAGCATCACCGTCGTCAAAAAATTAAGAACAACACCTAACCTTATCCCTCATACTGACGTCGTCGCTTGAGGCGCGAACACAGCCCGCTGGTACCTTTCGTGTTCTCGAACTTGAACAAATTCTCTAGAAATGTCACCAATGATGGCAGCAACCACCACGACGAGCAAGAGCACGACCTGAAATTCCCGCGTGACTGAAATTAAAAACTGATCGAAACTGATTAAAAACTGATCTGTCGCTTTGCACTCGATGTGTTGTGACAATGTAAATTAAACATCTTACTGAACTGTTTGAACAAACAAATTAACAAAATAACCGCCAAAAAAACAAAAACAATTTTGTAATTTTTTTCTAGAGGAGATAGAAATCTTTAAGAAAACATCGGTGCCTGATTCGCAAAGGAAACAATTATCCGTGTCAATTTCAAACTTGCAATTATTTCTTTGGCGTTCTGGTTCATTATCAGTGTCTCTCTATCGGAATGTTGAAGGTATTAAAGGGTGTGTCTAACGTCTCCTAACCCCATGTTTTGTTGGGTGGAATTGAAAATGTCTTCGAAAGCCCGCCGTGTGCAAAAAACCGCGACTTCTAACACGCTAAATCGCGAAATCTTGAGGGTTACTTTTCGAATTAAATCAATTTCCGGACACAAAATTCGGGCTGAGCAGACAAGAAAAGTTACGAAGCGAAACACACACAAACCAGGTTCTGTGTGTTAAATGAAACATTCATTGTGTCCACAGTCAAGCCAGCAGCCAGAGCGGTGTGTGTTGAGCGTTTACGTGCATTGTATAGGCGGCTGAGCCGCGCTTAAACATGCAATGTTTCAGCAGAAAAACGCCAAACGTGAGTAGCGCGCACTCAAAAGCGCCTGGAGTTTTGTGTCCGGAAATTGATTTAATTCGAAAAGTAACCCTCAATATTTCGCGATTTAGCGAGCTAGAAGACGCGGTTTTTTGCACTCGGCGGCCTGTCGAGGTCATCTTTCGATTGCACCCAATAAAACATGGGGTTAAGAGACGTTAGACACACCCTTTAATGTGGGTTTGTTGAAAAAAGTGGCACCCCCACTTTTCGTACCAGACGGACACGAAAAAACACCCCCGGCCCCACCTTGGCTTTGGCACCTACCCTAGAAATACCCACCGCCCCCCTCAAGTTGGCACCCCCCCCCGCTCCGTGCTAGTATCTAAAGGCAAACCAGCCGTGCGTTGCACTCTTAGACCATACCGTATCACCCTGAATATGGGCAATCCATCGGCTCATGGCAGTTTTTGTACACACAGCGCATGAAGCAGCACACGCCATTTTCTAAACAAAATGTACACTTTGAGCGAGTGGCATACTTTAATGACCGCTTTTAAATTTATCCGGTTTTTATTTGCTGCTTGCCATAACACTTTTCTGCACTGTTGCAAAATTTGGGGATGTTTCAACTGTTAACTGCAGAAAATAGATGCATTCATTGACGGCAGTAATGCAGCATGCAGCGTGTGCGTGCGAGTGCCATGAGCTGGCGGATTGCCTATACTTACACACCTGTTACTGTAGCCACATCTCGCGGCCCGTGATTTGCGTGTGAATCCGATAAAGAGTGAAGGGTGAAGAGTGCAAAGCACTGCTGGTTGCCTTTACCCCTGCCCTAAACAGCAGCCCACCCCCGCAAGTTGGCATTTTCGCTTTTCTTTTGGTGCAGGGGTCGTGTTTCTTCATGTTTCGAAGTTTTTTTTGGCAATTTTTACGTTGAAAAGTGCTTTAGTCGCGCGCAGCGCACAATTTTTTCCACTTGTCAGCAGTGTTAGAGGTACTTTGGAGGGGGATACCCACTGTACCGGGCTCAGAGAGGGGGACAGTGTAGTTCCTGGGGGGAGGGGGCCCCCCCTCGGGTACGCTATCTCCCCCTCAGGTGGTACACTATCCCCCTATCTCCCCCTCCGGGTACACTATCTCCCCCAATTTTTGCCTAAAATAGGCATTTTAAGGCCTAAAATGGGCATTTTTATACCAAAAATGTGTGATTTTTAGGTCAATGTTCTCAAAAGTCGCCAAAATGCCCTTTTTATGAAGAATTTTTTCAAAAAAGGGGCAAAAATAGGTCAAATTTTCCACCTCAAAAAGTGACTTTTTCCCGAATTTGGGTCTTCCCCCCCCCTTCCCCCCTCGGGGGTACACTATCTCCCCCTCCGAAAAAAACGGAGGGTCCGCTATCTCCCCCTCCGGACCAGGAACTACACTGGAGGGGCAGGGTTGAAAAAAAAAATTTTTTATTAACGAGCTTTTTTTTTAAAAAAAAAATTTTTTTTTTGATTTTTTTTTGACGAAAATTTTTTTTATTAGAAAAAGTGTTGCAAACGACGTTTCAGGATAAATGAAATCGATGCAACATAGTTTTCAAAAATTGAAAAATTTTCGCCTGAGACCCAACTTGTGTGGTGACACCCGGTAGCATTGTGCAGATTCTATGGAATCCTACCAGTCTGAGGTTGATGTTGACTAACGATGTTACTCTAATGTATTGTAGCATGCCGTACAACGTATTTTAATGCATCTAATGCCGTATATCTGATATACGACCATCAAAATATCGATTACAGCCCAAATCTTGCGTGTCAGATCGACTTTGCGCGCCCGGTTTTGCACCAGACCTATGTATATATAGTCCAGCCACCAGCTCATGAGACGACTTTTTTTAAAGCTTGCTTGGCCGCATTCAAAAATGCTCAGGTTACACGTGTTTTCGCAAACAAAAGAAAGAGATTGGCTGAGGGAGATGATGACAAGTTCCAGCTGGCTGACCTCAATTTGCTGCGTGCTTACGCGAACAGCAGCGTTGTTCAGCACACAAATGTTTTGGGAGTCAAAAGGGAATTTACGCACCGAGTGGAGAGCGTGTTTTTAAAAATTACGTGCGTTTCTCTTTCTTTCATTTCCGAAATACGTGGAACCGGAACATTGTTGGATCCGCACAAGCCAATTTCAAAAAAAAGTCGTCTCATGAGTTCGTGGCTGGACTATACATGTGTAGTAGCATGCAGTGGTACATTATCGGTGCCACATCACTATAAAAGACCATCCCCGCGCATCCCTGTACGGATTTGGGGACAATACAGGGCGCCGCAGGCGCGATTTTCGAAAAATTGTCCCGTCCACAGAAAAAAAGTGCCAATTTTTTGCCTCGAAAAA
Source organism: Rhynchonema sp. JSB1_4 (assembly GCA_030248065.1). Lineage (NCBI taxonomy): Eukaryota > Metazoa > Nematoda > Chromadorea > Monhysterida > Xyalidae > Rhynchonema > Rhynchonema sp. JSB1_4. The sequence goes on from JASAMV010000225.1 coordinate 21,398, forward strand.
GGCCATTTTTGGACATTTCAGCCCATTTTGGGCAACTTTTTTTTATTAAAAAAAAAAGCAAAATCTGAGTTTCAAAAAAAAAAATTTTTTTTTTAAAAAAAAAATTTTTTAATTAACCACTTTTTTTTTTGAAACAACCCTGTGGAGGGGGATACCTACTGTATCAGAGCCGATGGCCTGGGGGGTTAGCGCTTGGGTAAAAAATTTGATGTTTTTAATCATGCGTAGAATCGTGTGAAAACGTTGTATTTTGTGTGTGGCGCATGAATTTCGAGTATTTTGAGTTAAAAACCACCGATTTTACACTAATTTTGGTCATTTTGGGCCGATATTGACGCCTTGAGGGCAAAATCGGGGAGAAATTGGTCGCACAATGATCATATAAGAATTCATTAAATCAATCCTGATTTTCACGTTCAGTCACTCCTAGCCACTCTGTGCCATTTTAACAGTTTCATCTGAAAATAATCTGGCAGAACACCCACGTTGCTGCGGGTCTGAAACATTTTAGTGACTGCATTCTATGGGTGGAATTTTCGAAACGGTGTAAAGGTCAGTTGGGTGTAAAGGTCGGTGTAAAGTTCGGTCGAAAGCTCGGTCGGCGTAGCTCGGTGTAAACGTGAAACATTGCCTGTTATTAACGTGGAATGTTTCAAGTTTACACCGAGGTCTATCGCACTGAGCTGTCGACCGAGCTTTCCACCGACCTTTACACCCAACTGACCTTTACACCGTTTCGAAAATATCACCCTTTGTGTGTGATTAAGCAACGCAACGTCATTGGGTGAAATTCACAAAACAAAGTCAAGCTCACCCTCAAGCTCAACGTCAAAGTTCAAAGTCAGATGTTTCGGCGTTACGCTGGCTCGTGCAGTAGACGCAATGTTCTGAACGAAGGGTCAACTTTGACACATTATTGGGCATGATTGGATGCGTTTCTCGGGATACTGTTATTTTAAGGACGTAGCACAAGCGTTACTGAAGATTATTTCTGAGTTATAATAATTTCTGACTAATGGTATTGAAATAATGTGGCGATCGTTGACCGCAGTCAAAATTTTTTGCACCTCCGTTGGTGATCGTCTGTTCATTTCTTTGCCTCTTTTCAGAAATTCATGAAACTCAGAAATACTCTCAGGTAAGCATCCAGTCTTGCACAATAATGCGCCAAAGTTGACCCTTTGTTTAGAAAATTGCGTCTGCTGCACGAGCCAGCGTGACGCGGAAACATCTGGCTTTGAATTTTGACGTTGAGCTTGACGGTGAGCTTGACTTTGTTTTGTGAATTCAACCCATTGATGGGCAATATCGGCGTTGTTTCAGAATCTTCATCAAGGTGTTGCGGTGTTCATTTCGAAGCTCCAGAAAAGTTTTAGAACGAAACGGACAGTAAATTCGAGCTTCCCGCACTTGTCTACCGCCAGATAATAACTTGTAGGCGTTATCGAGGAAGAAAGTGAAACAAACCGCGCCGTCCGGCACAGGCCGAGGTGTGCGGGACGGTCTGTCACTGGGAACAAAGCGTCCCGTCACCAGCGACCCATGCTTGATCAATGTTTCACCTCGTTTCACCTTTCCTTTACGAATCAGGCACCGATGTTTTCTTAAAGATTTCTATCTCCTCTAATTTTTTTCACAAAATGCAAAGAAAGAGAAAAACAACAAATTCTGACGACCACTCGGACCGCGGTGCTCATTGAATCAGGATTTTGATCAGAAACTGACTCCAAGATATTGAACTCCTATGTGTGCTAGACAAGCAAGGAAGCTAACAGAATCGTAAAATTGTTATTTACGGATCATTTCTCAGTTTTTACAGCGTTCTGCGTTCTACCGGAATAAAATTGTAGCACAACTCAAATTCGTCACCCCAGAATGGCAAAACCACCTTGTTCGTTGCTTACGCTGATTGTCTTGCTGCTGTTTGTGGCACTGTGCTCAACGGTTGGGTGTAATATTATCTGAATAATTTTTTTTACAAAATCCATCGATCATCTTGTCAGTCAGAAGAAACGTGCGCGTGTTGACCTAAAAAGAACGTTTTTAGCACCGCCATCACGTCAGATTGGTGCCGGAAACAGATTTCGACGACGAGGAATTCGACTCAAGAGTTGGTCATTTGGTTCTCGTTTGGTTGTTGTTTCTAAATTAATGTTTAGAGTAGAAAAAACAAGACTTTTGCGGTGGCAAGTTTTTTATGTTTGTGATTGTGACATTGTATTCAACGATTAGGGCCCTTGTACAGCTATGTATATCGTCAGAGTATTAATTTTAGCTACAAAATCGATTATAATATCAGTCATGTCAAGTAAACATGCCGTGCTGACATGAAAAGAATGTGTTTTAGCGCCGCCATTACGTCAGATTGCTGCCCGACGCTGACTTCCACGATGAGGAGTTCCATTCAAAAGTTTGTAGCCTTTTCATCGCTCAACAATTTTCTTAAATTTTTAAAATGCAGAACAAAGAAAAAAATCAATAATTTTGCAACCCACTTTTCTTTGCACAGACACTTGACCGCATCGAACGCCTAAAAGACGCCGTGAAAACGCTGGAAGAGAAAGTGCATCTGTTGACCGCCGCCGAAACCGTGCCTGAACCGAACGCCCTGATTTCGGCGCTAACCGGACCGAGACCATACCTGAACTATTGGAACTACGGCGGAGGACTTTATCCAAATCTTGGCACCCAATTTATTCGACGTTATCCAGCGATGATACCATTGAATCAACAACCGAGTCCTGAACGCGCAGCGATCTTGAACCAAATCTGGCAGAATCGATTCAGAATGTACGGCGGAAAATTCCGAGGTGGTCTCTTTCCCAATCTGGGTACGATTGCTATGTGAAAACTTGATGTTTCATAGGAAAAATTCGTGTTAAGTGATGTTTTCTAGCTGATATTCTCTTCTGATCCTTTGATGATTGCCGCCGCATTTGCTATATCTCGAGCCATTGCTGTTATTAGTTTATTACAAATGGAATTTATTATTGTACATGGAGCAAAATGCAGTAACGTACGAGTGAAAAACATAAAAATTTATGGTGACTGTAGTTGTTTGCAATGTTAGAGGATAAAAGGTGATCTAAACATTCAAAATGTTTCTATTTTGATACTGTCTTGCAAGAAATGCATCCAAATAAATCGTTTCAAAATTGACTCAACCTCATCACGGTATCTCATATGCGTCATTTATTTCGTTTTGAATATTATCATGCACAAAATAAACCTTTCTGACGATTCATTAACCTCTCGTATTAAAGACTCCCCATTTGAAGTCAGGACAGAAGAATCAGCAATGACAATGTTATGAAAAACGCAGCCAAAGCACGAAATAGAAATTTATGTGTCATAAAAATTGATGAAAGAACGATCAAGCATGTTTTGCTTGCTTATAGTAATAATCAATAAAAGAACGCAGTGAGTGAATTTGAACCAGAATGCAGTCAAACACCTTAGAATCAAAGTATCCGACAAAAAAACCATCACCGTAAAAAATAGTCCCCCGCCCTCTTGATCATTTTTCTTAATATTTGTCGAGTTATCAAAGTTTCCACGCATTTCGCATCATAAGATCGAAATAAATGTCACTGTCGATCGACGCGCTCACACCGGCGTAGTAGTTGAGGAAATCGTCCTTCGTTACCTATATACAATACAGTGTACACATGTGAAGCGCCACTGTGAAATGTCGAATGTTGGATAACGAGATACCCCGAACGAAGTCACAAGTTCATTTTTTCGAAACGGCCTCATATTGTTTTTAAAGTTTTGGATCATAATATGCGGTTGCAATCGTGAATTTTTCACTCTGCACGCAAGACAGGTTTTTAGGCAGAGTCAGGCAGCGCTGAGATTAGTTAGAGAATTACATAGGGTGATATTTTCGAAACGGTGTAAGGGTCAGTTGGGTGTAAAGGTCGGTGGAAAGCTCGGTCGACAGCTCAGTGTGCAGACCTCGGTGTAAAGTTGAAACATTCCACGTTAATAACAGGCAATGTTTCACGTTTTCACCGAGCTACGCCGACCGAGCTTTCGACCGAACTTTACACCGACCTTTACGCCCAACTGACCTTTACACCGTTTCGAAAATTCCACCCATAGTCCTTAGGATTAGGTTCAGCCTAAAAAATTGGCGTATTTTAGCCGGTGGCTTCCGGGCTTCACCCAAAAACCAGGCACCCACCTCAGCATCGTTCTGGTTGACTTGGAAGGTGTTGAGAAAGTCGGCCAACAACTCGTCCCTCGTCTTCTCACCAGCGATGTATTTGGGATGGCGTGAAACATCATAGACACCGCGCAGGTCATCGATACGAAGAACGCCGTCACCTGCATGATGATTGGTTGATTCGGATGTATCAGTATGTATAGTAAGTTTCTAATTTCGTTGCCTCATGCATTTTTACAGACGCAGGGAAACTCCCGTTCGATGTCGAGGCAGGCAACAAGCTCAACACACAGTCAACAAAGCCACAGCCACACAGCTGGCACACACAGCTTCTGTGACTGAAACATTCGAAACGCACAAACGAGCCAAGCTGCGTGGCTTGTTGACTGAGTGTTGATCTTGTTGCCTGCCTCGACTTCGAACGGGAGTTATTCCCTGCGTGCGTAAAAACGCATGAGGCAACGAACTTACAAATTTACCATAGTTATTCATGTGATGTAAGCAGCACCCCGAAAGTTCGAAAAAAGACTCTGTGCTGTTCGATTTGGATGAACATGTATCACTTGAGTGATGTTGCGGAGCCAATTGCAATGTATGTTTCTACTTTTTGTCGATCGACGTCTTCATACCTGTTTTATCGGCCTTCTTGAACGCCATCATAACACATTTCTGTCTGGTTTCCGACATTGGAGGCTGAAACCGGTGTCGAATTTCATGCGCTCATAATGTTCGTTTGGTGGGCCAAATGACACCCCACGCCCCCCCGCGCCCCAATGTATTTGATGTAAAACGAGTTCCGTGCGGTAAAACGGCCAAATTACAGGGTGTGTTTTAATTTTTGGCGGGAAAAGTATGCGCACCCTGCGCCCCTTTTCTGTAGCCTGCCTGGCTGGCGCCGCTGTTCAGTCTGCAGAGATATGTGAGAGACCCACTCGCGCCCCTCTTCCCATCACCACTACCTAGGTAGCACGGATGTCTGCTGCGTGTAGAACTGCTGCGCATCCTACAAGGGTCCGTCTTGGAGCCGGCTAGACCTAGGTTGCATGGATCCCCCTCTTCCGTTCATGTTTAGGATACCGTAACATTTATGAACACACCTTCATTCAAAACAGATAGTTAAGTTACAGTTAGCTAAGTTATAGTTTATGTTTCTTGGCACATAATATTAATGAACTTTTCGCGTAAACATTTATGAACACAGCTTCATTCAGGACAGATAGTTAGGTAACAGTTAGCTAAGCTATAGTTTATGTTTCTTGGCACACATTTATGAACACAGCTTCAATGCCCGTGCACAAAAGTGAAAGACCCGCCCGCGCCCCTCTTCCTATCATCCCCACCCAGGTAGCACGGATCTCTGCTGCGTGTAGAACTGCTGCGCATCCTACAAGCGCCCGTCTTGGAGCCGGCTAGACCTAGGTTGCATGGATCCCCCTCTTCCGTTCATGTTTAGGATACCGCAACATTTATGAACACACCTTCATTCAGAACAGATAGTTAAGTTACCTTTAAACAATTTATAGTTAACTTTTTTACACATAACATTTACGAACTTTCCGTCTGAACATTTATTAACCCAGCTTCATGCACAACAGGTAGTTAAGTTACCGTTAAACTATTTATAGTTAACTTTTTTTACATATAACATTTATGAACTTTCCGTCTGAACATTTATTAACCCAGCTTCATTCACAACAGGTAGTTAAGTTACCGTTAAACTATTTATAGTTAACATTTTTTTACATATAACATTTATGAACTTTCCGTTTCAACATTTATTAACACAGCTTCATTCACAACAGGTAGTTAAGTTACCGTTAAACTATTTATAGTTAACATTTTTTTACATATAACATTTATGAACTTTCCGTCTGAACATTTATTAACCCAGCTTCATTCACAATCAAAGCGACACAACACACCACCACATGCGCCACCGAAACGGCGGAGCGTTTCGAGCACATCAACCGGCGGATTTCCGTGTGATTTTCATCGTCCAACCATGAGCGAAATTGCGGCAGTTTATGTTCCGCCACATCGAGGCCACTGTCTGAAAAATGGCACATGGTGTTTGGTACCGTATTGTCGGAAATAGAACCCCCCATTAACTTACCCCCCATTAATTGAACCCCACCTAAATGGCTCGAAATAAAAAATAGAACCCCCATTAATTAACCCACCCCCAATAACTACAACAATTATAAACAATCATAATTTTCGTCGGGGGGCCAAATGAAAAATATAACCCCCCAATTTTTAGCCCCCCCATAAATTGAAACCCCTAAAATGACCCCAGTGAAAAAACAGACCCCCGGATTCTATTTCCAACAATACGGTATGGGCCCAGCCTGAGCGCTGCTGCCAGAGGTGGGAATCGGACCGGGTTACCTCGGCGCGGCCCGGCCCGACGAGGTCCGGGGGTCGGCCCGGCCCGACAGTTCGGGCCGGGAAGTCCGGCCCGGCCCGGCCAGACTTGGAAAAAAGTCGGCCCGGCCCGATTTTTTCGGCCCAGACTTTTTCTGATGATAATTTGAAGCAATTTTTTGGTGCAAAAATTACTGTTTTTTTGGTTTAAAAATACCTGATAATCATGGAAGTCGGTACTAGTTTGCAGAATCGCGAGCAATTTTGGCAAATTTAGCATAAAAAATCACGATTTTTTATTGAAATTCGATGATGTCGGGCCTTTTCGGGCCGGCCACCCCGGCCCGGCCCGACATTCCGAAAAGTCGGCCCGGCCCGGCCCGATTCCCACCTCTGGCTGCTGCTAATCCCAGAGGTCGCAACCGGCCCGGCCCAAGTTCCCGGGGTCAGATTTTTAGCCCGATTTTCGTCACAATTTCCCAGGTTTTCCAGAAGGTGTTTTTTCGCGGAATAAAAACTGCTTTTAATAGAAAAGTCGCCAGATACACAAGCACAGATAACGGGAGAGACGTGTTTTGCGGGGGGGGGGGGGTTGGCAAAAAAATCCCGGGAGGAATGGTGGGGGCAAAAAAAACCCGGGGGAGAGGCATGGGGGTGGCTGTGTCAGTTTACCGACCCAAATTTTTACACCATTCAGCGGTTTTTGGACAGTCAACAAGAAAAAACCTTTGTGTTTTCGCACAAAACGCAATTTGTGCGTTGACGACCAAAGACCGACGATTCTGCAAACTAGTACCGACTTCCATGATTATCAGGTATTTTTAAACCAAAAAACAGTAATTTTTGCACCAAAAAATTGCTTCAAATTATCATCAGAAAAAGTCTGGGCCGAAAAAATCGGGCCGGGCCGACTTTTTTCCAAGTCTGGCCGGGCCGGGCCGGACTTCCCGGCCCGAACTGTCGGGCCGGGCCGACCCCCGGACCTCGTCGGGCCGGGCCGCGCCGAGGTAACCCGGTCCGATTCCCACCTCTGGCAGCAGCGCTCAGGCTGGGCCCATACCGTATTGTTGGAAATAGAATCCGGGGGGTCTGTTTTTTCACTGGGGTCATTTTAGGGGTTTCAATTTATGGGGGGCTAAAAATTGGGGGGTTATATTTTTCATTTGGCCCCCCGACGAAAAAAATCATTGTTAATAATTGTTCTATTTATGGGGGGTGGGTTAATTAATGGGGGTTCTATTTTTTATTTCGAGCCATTTAGGTGGGGTTCAATTAATGGGGGGTAAGTTAATGGGGGGTTCTATTTCCGACAATACGGTACCAAACACCATGTGCCATTTTTCAGACAGTGGCCTCGATGTGGCGGAACATAAACTGCCGCAATTTCGCTCATGGTTGGACGATGAAAATCACACGGAAATCCGCCGGTTGATGTGCTCGAAACGCTCCGCCGTTTCGGTGGCACATGTGGTGGTGTGTTGTGTCGCTTTGATTGTGAATGAAGCTGGGTTAATAAATGTTCAGACGGAAAGTTCATAAATGTTATATGTAAAAAAATGTTAACTATAAATAGTTTAACGGTAACTTAACTACCTGTTGTGAATGAAGCTGGGTTAATAAATGTTCAGACGGAAAGTTCATAAATGTTATATGTAAAAAAAGTTAACTATAAATAGTTTAACGGTAACTTAACTACCTGTTGTGCATGAAGCTGGGTTAATAAATGTTCAGACGGAAAGTTCGTAAATGTTATGTGTAAAAAAGTTAACTATAAATTGTTTAACGGTAACTTAACTATCTGTTCTGAATGAAGCTGTGTTCATAAATGTTTACACGAAAAGTTCATTAATGTTATGTGCCAAAAAACATAAACTATAACTTAGCTAACTGTTACCTAACTATCTGTTCTGAATGAAGCTGTGTTCATAAATGTTTACACGAAAAGTTCATTAATGTTATGTGCCAAAAAACATAAACTATAACTTAGCTAACTGTTACCTAACTATCTGTTCTGAATGAAGCTGTGTTCATAAATGTGTGCCAAGAAACATAAACTATAACTTAGCTAACTGTTACCTAACTATCTGTTCTGAATGAAGCTGTGTTCATAAATGTTTACGCGAAAAGTTCATTAATATTATGTGCCAAAAAACATAAACTATAACTTAGCTAACTGTAACTTAACTATCTGTTCTGAATGAAGGTGTGTTCATAAATGTTGCGGTATCCTAAACATGAACGGAAGAGGGGGATCCATGCAACCTAGGTCTAGCCGGCTCCGAGACGGGCGCTTGTAGGATGCGCAGCAGTTCTACACGCAGCAGACATCCGTGCTACCTGGGTGGGGATGATAGGAAGAGGGGCGCGGGCCGGGTCTTTCACTTATGTGCACGGGCTGGGCCTTGACTTACATGCAGACTGAGCAGCAGCGCCAGCCAGGCAGGCTACACTAGAAAAGGGGCGCGGGATGGGACTAACAGCTGAAAAGGAGCGCGGGTTGCGCATACTTTTCCCGCCAAAAATTAAACACACCCTGTAATTTGGCCGTTTTACCGCACGGAACTTTCGTTTTACATCAAATACATGGGGCGCGGGGGGG
>JASAMV010000227.1:0-12967 GCA_030248065.1 Rhynchonema sp. JSB1_4
CTGAAAAGCAGCATTCAGGCAAGTTGAGTCAAGATCAGTCAACGACGGCTGAAAATTTTGAGTGTATTTGGCCAAAAACTAGGCCTCTGCAACACGAGTTTAGTTTTGTTTTAAAGGCCTTTGTTGTGCGAGCACAAACCACGCTCTCGGGGAGACTGTTCCAGAGATCCACGACGCGATGAGCCCAGTATCCGGACAAGGTCGCACCCACGCCATGGACCCGCCGCAGTCGGTGGGAGTGACCTCGGGTCGGGCGGCCGGTGTCATGTGAGTGGAAAAATGTTTCCTTGGTCACCCCAGGTATAAGCCCGGAAATGACCTTGTGCACAAGCACAAGATCATTTACCGTGCGGCGATAAATTAAAGGGTCCAGTTTTAATGCATGCAGACGCTGCTGGTAGGACAGTGTGTGCATGCCTGGAAGATAGTAGGTGAACCGGCGTTGGATTTTTTCAATGTTTTTGGCAAGGGTAACATTCTGAGGGGACCAGACCGCCGTGGAGAACTCAAGTAAAGGCCGAACATATGCCAGGTAGAGCCGTAAAAGGAAAGCAGAACTCCTGGAGTGGAAGTTTCTGCGGATGGTTTTTTCCATTTACCGGCGTCAACAATTTTGGCAACCTGAGACTCAAACCTGAGATTGTGTTGAGGACACCCAGATCCCGGACATAGGGGGGAAAGATCTGCTCTCCTCCACATTGGTAGGGCGGGTCTTGGGGGCGCCCAGTCTGACACCAACGGTCTTTTAGTGGCCAATGCCAACCCATTTGCGGACATCCAATTCTGTACTGCATTGATGTCAGCCTGGAGGGTTTGCAAGTCCGCAGCACTACGGATTTCCTCTATATTTTAATGTCGTCAGCATAGAGATACAGGCAGGTACCTGGATGCACTACACCGACGACATCGTTTATTAGGATGAGAAAAAGGGTCGGGCCGAAGACACTGCCCTGGGCAACTCCGGACGAAACCGGCGCCCACCCAGACACAGCATCTCCGACTCGAACCCGCTGGGACCGACCGTTTAGGTATGATCGGACCCAGTTTAGTAAATGATTTGGGAATCCGTAATGCTGCAGTTTTTGCAGCAGCGCAGAGTGGGGAACAGTGTCGAATGCCTTTTGGGCATCTAGATAAATGATATCCACTGCATTTCCCCTCTCCAACGCTGCTGTCCAGTCTGACATGCAGCACAGAAGTTGGGTTTCCACAGACCGACCGGGAACAAACCCAAATTGGGAAATGGAAAGTAAATTGTGTTTTTGGATATGGGCCATGACATGGAAATTGATAAAAGTTTCCAGGAGTTTACAGACAGTACACGTCAGTGAAATGGGACGGTATTTGGTGACAGAAGTGGGAAATTTTTCCTTTGGTACGGGAATCACCTCGGCCATTCTGAAATCGTCAGGAATTACGCCACTGAATAATATTTGGTTGAATAGGAAAGAAAGTTTGTCAGAAAGCGCAATGCCCAACTTTTTCAGAAAAACCGAGGGAATCCCGTCCGGGCCACTGGACGTTTTTGATGGGAGTTTACGAATGAAATTTAGGAGAAGGTGGGGGGAGCAGATCATTTGGTCCATGTCCGGAATCGGACGACCAGCACAAAGAGGGGGTGTGCCGATAATTCCAGTGTTGGAATTAAAGACAGAGGCAAAGTAATTGTTGAAAGTGATAGCCTTGTCCCTGTCCTCAGTGTGCCGGACGCCGTCAGTGCCCACAACGTCCGGAAAGTCAGTTTTTGGGCTGACTTTCCGGCGGATAAAACTCCAAAATTTTTTGGAGTTGGGGCTGGTGACCAAGGAGAGTTCCTGCCGCCCAGCAAAAGACCGTCTGCGTTTACGGATGGCAAGAGAGATTTTACACCGGGAATAATAGGTGTTTATATTTGGTTCCCGGCGCCACCGCGAACGCAGACGTGTCTCCGCACGGCGTAGGCAGGCCAATCGAGGTGTCCAAGCAGGTTAGATCCCGGAAGTGGAAGAAATGCGTGAAATTGGGACAAATTCCTTGATGGCCATTTGGCAAGCCAGTTTGATAGCTTCCCATGTGGAAATGGAGTCAGAGTATGGACCACCAAGGACTTGATCCCACGGGATATTGCAGAGGAGGAAAGCCTCCATCACATCCCACTTGGCCGCACCCCAGTTTTTGATACTATGTATTTTTCGAAATTTTTGCATGGTGTAGCCAGTGGTGAGCCAAATGGGGCGATGGTCACTTTCGACCTCGCCAAACCGGCAAGGCACCTCGACGCGGGAAATATTGTCCTCCTCGGTCACAAAAGCCAAGTCTAACAGGTTTGAGCCCCGGGTAGGATTGCTGACCAGTTGCACAGCCCCTGATGTTTGAATTGTTTGAAGGAACAGTTTTTCAACTGTTGATGAGGCTGTGCAATATACCCAGTCTATGTTCGGTAAATTGAAGTCCCCACATACGATACTGGAATTTCCCACCTCAAAAATGTTTGTTAAATGTTCAGTGAATGATTTGAACTGAATTGAGTCCGAGGAAATGTGATTTGGGGGCGGTAGATTTCCGTTAAACCTAATTTGGCACCAGGAAGAGAGATTTCTAGAGAAATACTCTCGAAAATTTCATTTGTAGTTGATAAATTTGGTAAAATTTTGCATTTGAAAATTTTAGGGACCAATATCATGACACCTCCCCCTGTTTTGTGAACCCGGTCTACCCTGTAGACATTGTAAGCCCCACCAACCGACAACGATGAGTCAAGGACAGTAGGGTCCAACCATGTCTCACATACCAGATAAATGGCGTCTTTTGGACCATCGTAAACAGACTCCTCAAAAACGCGCCTTCTGCTCGCTGTGGCCAGAGATCTCGCGTTGAAGTGGCATAGTTTCAGGCCTGGAAAATTGGAGTTGGTTTTGATTTTGCCGCCGCTGCTGCCCGCCCATCTTGCCGAAACGCTGCACTAGTGCTTGGCATTGGCAGACGCACTATCACGCAACACATCAAGTAATTTCAAATCGGCCAACAAATTCACATCAAATGGATCGCAGTAGTATGAATGCACGGCACGATTATTGACAAATTTTTTCTCATAGATAGCAGGATGGCCTAGTTCAGAGCAATCACGCAGCACCAATTTTTTGCTGCTGTTGTCACTTTTGGCACGAATAGCGGATAGCACATTGACAGATTTGCGATGCACGGACCGCTGCAAATCCGTTTGGTCATGGCGCACCCATAGTTTGGGTGCGCCTAAATGTGACCGTAACGAATCCACACCGGCCCTTTCCATAAGTAAACGTTTGGTCCAAGAATTATTGGTCTTAATTTTCACTGGTCTGCCACTTTTGCTGCCAGATTTGCCAAGTTTGAATACAGAAATCACAGACGATGGATCACCACCACACCGATCGACCACCTCACGAACCGAACACAAATCAGCATTCTTTTCGGCATCGCCTCTGTCCTTCTTGTCGACGACCAATTCATTGTCCGGGAAATTGTACGCAACCAAATTCAGCGCTTTCGACTTTCGTTGCTCGAATTCAGTCAGTTTCTGCATTTGAATTTCGCTGTCAAAATCACGAATCGGATGTTTGGCCGGTGGAACAGCAGCACTCCTCAGTTTCGATGCATTATTGTTGGCCACAATCTGGGTCAACAGTTTCATAATATCCTCGTTTTGTTTCATGATAGAATCGAATTGTTTGTCACGCAGATTGTCACGATTTGTCAAGTCTGCTTGTAGTTTTTCAATAATACTTTGCTTTTGACCCAAGCCAATACCCAATACCACCGGTTACTACCGGTTTTAACCCATACAACTTGAGAGGTACCTCAACAAACAAACGAGCCGGGCCTGGACGAAATGCTCCACCATCTTTGTCAATCTGTCCAGTTCATCCCTGGACACAGGGTTCGACCGTGTTTGTATCGGATCGCGCACAGGCTTCGGCGATTCAATCGCTTCGATCTCGGCCGATTCCGAACCGATCGGCTTAATCTTGGTGGCTTTGTCATGGCGCGGGTCTCGGCTACACGCTGAAACCGTAAATAGGGCACTTTTAGCAATGAGTCGCCCCCTTTAAAAAGGAAGTAAATTGTTTGGTTCATGCATTTTTATTTCAGGGTCCTTCGGCATTGCACATTACAAATCAGTAGGTTTTGTCTTTGTCGATTTCAGGTCATAAATTTTAATTTCAAATTTCAGAGGCTTTCGACACTGTACCCCACTCTGCGCTGCTGCAAAACTGCTACTTTGTTCCAGAGGTCCACGATACGAAGAACTTAAAGGCATAAAATCATAACTAAACGACCTGCACCGATTTCCATGAAACTTAGCACATTAATTGGGCTTAGTCTAAAACGCTCACAGGCAAAATATTATTTCCCATACCAGCTCCCATCGTTTGAGTCGTGCCCACGGCGCGGGTATAAACCTGTCCGGATATTAAACTCATCGTATCGTGGACCTCTGGAACAAAGTGAGCAAGTGGCCGAGGAAACAGTGGTGCTGCGTTGGAGTTTTTGCAGCAGGGCAGAGTGGGGTACAGTGTCGAAGGCCTCCGAAATCTGAAATTAAAATTTATGACCAGAAAACGACGAAGACAAAACCCACTGATTTGAAAAGGGCAATGTCGAAGGGCCCCGAAATGAAAAAGCATGAACCAACCAATAGACTTCTTTTTTTAAACCGGGGTTTTTTTTTGAACCCTAAACCCCCACACCAAACGTAGCCCCCCGGAAAGGACTCGAACCTCCGACCTCCCAGCCACCAAGCCTGGAGAGCCAGTTGCTCTACCAACTGAGCTACGGGAACGCGGTCTGGCTGCGGTTCAGAATCACTCATATATATACCCAACGCACGCACGCTCAATACACAGTGCACCGCAGCACACACACACATAATACGGGTCCGTTCGTTATACGCCTCGACGCGTATGGGTGTGAGTAGTGACGTCATATGATGTGGTCCGCAACTGCGGACCACACCATAGACGCGGGTCCAGATTTCATAATGCACTATAGATGTTTCCTGCGGACCACATCATAGACGCGGGTGGAGATTTCATAACCTCCAGACAGGTTTATACCCTACACCGCAGACCACCCCGCAGCATCGCTGGGAAACTGGACACATGACTCTGAAATGAAGGTACGGGCAGGCCGGGCGGGCGCGCAGAAAAAATGGGAGCTGGTATGGGAAATAATATTTTGCCTACACAAGCTGGGAGCGTGGCTTCTTGTGTTGCCTGAAACAGGCCGGCGCACACTGTGTCCATGTGCTAGGTTTCATGGACATCGATGCAGGTCGTTTAGTTATGATTTTATGCCTTTAAGTTCTTCGTATCGTGGACCTCTGGAACAAAGTAGCAGTTTTGCAGCAGCGCAGAGTGGGTACAGTGTCGAAAGCCTCTGAAATTTGAAATTAAAATTTATGACCTGAAATAGACAAAGACAAAACCTACTGATTAGTAATGTTCAATGACGAAGGACCCTGAAATAAAAATGCATGAACAAAACAATTTACTTCCTTTTTAAAGGGGGCGACTCATTGCTAAAAGTGCCCTATTTACGGTTTCAGCGTGTAGCCGAGACCCGCGCCATGACAAAGCCACCAAGATTAAGCCGATCGGTTCGGAATCGGCCGAGATCGAAGCGATTGAATCGCCGAAGCCTGTGCGCGATCCGATACAAACACGGTCGAACCCTGTGTCCAGGGATGAACTGGACAGATTGACAAAGATGGTGGAGCATTTCGTCCAGGCCCGGCTCGTTTGTTTGTTGAGGTACCTCTCAAGTTGTATGGGTTAAAACCGGTAGTAACCGGTGGTATTGGGTATTGGCTTGGGTCAAAAGCAAAGTATTATTGAAAAACTACAAGCAGACTTGACAAATCGTGACAATCTGCGTGACAAACAATTCGATTCTATCATGAAACAAAACGAGGATATTATGAAACTGTTGACCCAGATTGTGGCCAACAATAATGCATCGAAACTGAGGAGTGCTGCTGTTCCACCGGCCAAACATCCGATTCGTGATTTTGACAGCGAAATTCAAATGCAGAAACTGACTGAATTCGAGCAACGAAAGTCGAAAGAGCTTAATTTGGTTGAGTACAATTTCCCGGACAATGAATTGGTCGTCGACAAGAAGGACAGAGGCGATGCCGAAAAAGATGCTGATTTGTGTTCGGTTCGTGAGGTGGTCGATCGGTGTGGTGGTGATCCATCGTCTGTGATTTCTGTATTCAAACTTGGCAAATCTGGCAGCAAAAGTGGCAGACCAGTGAAAATTAAGCCGATAATTCTTGGACCAAACGTTTACTTATGGAAAGGGCCGGTGTGGATTCGTTACGGTCACATTTAGGCGCACCCAAACTATGGGTGCGCCATGACCAAACGGATTTGCAGCGGTCCGTGCATCGCAAATCTGTCAATGTGCTATCCGCTATTCGTGCCAAAAGTGACAACAGCAGCAAAAAATTGGTGCTGCGTGATTGCTCTGAACTAGGCCATCCTGCTATCTATGAGAAAAAATTTGTCAATAATCGTGCCGTGCATTCATACTACTGCGATCCATTTGATCTGAATTTGTTGACCGATTTGAAATTACTTGATGTGTTGCGTGATAGTGCGTCTGCCAATGCCAAGCACTAGGAGTGCAGCGTTTCGGCAAGATGGGCGGGCAGCAGCGGCGGCAAAATCAAAACTAACTCCAATTTTCCAGGCCTCAAACTATGCCACTTCAACGCGAGATCTCTGGCCACAGCGAGCAGAAGGCGCGTTTTTGAGGAGTCTGTTTACGATGGTCCAAAAGACGCTATTTATCTGGTATGTGAGACATGGTTGGACCCTACTGTCCTTGACTCGTCGTTGTCGGTTGGTGGGGCTTACAATGTCTACAGGGTAGACCGGATTCACAAAACAGGGGGAGGTGTCATGATTTTGGTCCCTAAAATTTTCAAATGCAAAATTTTACCAAATTTATCAATTACAAATGAAACTTTCGAGAGTATCTCTGGAAATCTCTCTTCCTGGTGCCAAATTAGGTTTAACGGAAATCTACCGCCCCCCTAATCACATTTCCTCGGACTCAATTCAGTTCAAATCATTCACTGAACATTTAACACAAGTGCGCCTCATGGAATCGTTGATATTGAATATCCAGATTATTATTATTTTTGATACCTCGGCAAATTGAGAATAGATAGCACAAAAATGTGGAAGACCATGACGCAAACGTGCACCACCTGAAGAGACAACAATTTACCAGGTTGAGATCAGTCCGCCCAATTATTTGTAATGATGCGGTTGGGATTTTGACATTTCTGGTAACAACAAAGAATATTCACCATAGAGTTGGGCTGTCAAATTGGCACACCAGCACTATGATCTGTATTCGAATTCGCAACCACACTGACTCAAATGAAACATCACCGCACGCGCAGGACATGCACACAGCGTTCAAACGTCGTGGCTATGTGCCCTATTTCTCCGGTCCGGCACCGCCTGCCAAACAAGTTGTCATCGGAAACGACTACCCCGGTAATGTTGCGTGGCTGAGGGTGGGGGAATGGAAGGAGGTGGACACAGAGTGGAAGACACAGCCAGGTCCTGGCTGACGGGAATGTTTGGAGATAACGTATGGATTGTATTTGTTAACTCTTGAGTCTTTGTGCCAAAATTGTTGGGGTTGGTTGTGGTTGCATTATGTTGTGTCCTTTTTTGTAGGCAGTACGTTAGTTATACAGCTATTTCACATGCTGTAGTTATATGTAGCAGTTCATATTATAGGCCATACAGTAAACTACCCAATTCGCTGCCGTGTACTGGGGTACGCTCCATAGTTAATGCCCAGATCTAAATCTGAAAATCAACTTCTGAAATATTCGGGCAGCCAACACACCCAGCTTGCCAGCCAGCCGTGCGCAATTTTTCAGATCTACATACATATACAAGTGGTTGGCGTTCGGTTTTAGATGTAGGCTGTGGGGCGTATTTTACAGCGCGGCAGTGAATTTAAAAATTTACCATGGGAGGGGGAGACTTGTTTTCTTCTTGCGATCGGCTCAAATGAACAATGTCCCTTGTTCGGGTGAACAGCAGGGGTCACTAAGACCGCGATCAAAGTTTATTATATATACTCTGACAATTCTTTTGGGAGAAACTTTTCAAACGCGTTGCCTGATCCGTAAAGCGCATGACGCGTGCACTGGCTATAGCGGTCACGTGACTTCTGTAGCCAGTGCACGCATAACGCGCTTTACGGATCAGGCAACGCGGTTGAAAAGTTTCTCCCAAAAGAATTGCCAGAGTATAAGTCTGTTGATTATATTTCGACATAGTGTATAAGCCCCATTCAGCGATGTTTGGAGCGGGCTGGGTCGTCGCCATTCTAAATGAATGTTTCAGGCATTGCCAACTCATCCGCAGAGCCATTGAACATTGCTGGTGTTGTGCGATGACAGGCCACGTGTTTTTGCGCCACGCAGCAGGCATTGTTCAAGTGGTCTTTGCCTGAATTAGCAATGCTTGAAACATTCATTTAGAATGGCGTCGACCCAGCCCGCTCCAAACATCGCTGAATGGGGCTTATACACTATGTCGAAATATAATCAACAGACTTATATCAAAACGATATCGACTAGTGGTGAAGCCATCAATACATTGATCTGTTATAATATCATCAGAGGTAAACATACAGTATCACATTACTTTGGGTCACATAAAATAAGATAAGTAGCACTAAAGATGCTTAAAACGATTCACAAGAGATCGAAATAAACCCTGCGCGATCATCAGTTCCCATACTCGCACAAAAAGTGCGTTTGGTCATGGAAACGTCACTGATGCATGTTGTCATGGATAGAATATCTTGAACGGGCTAAAAGGCAACAATGGGCGATGTTTCACAGCCAGTATTTATGGGATGAGTTTGGCGGCTGCCGTCAACAGCTGATCAACGGTGGGTCTATCGGTTGACGATCGACTTCGATACAAATACACGATGCGACACTGTGAGTCGATGATGACATCAGCACCCATTTGGTGAATGTCGCTCATGCCACCTGGGTCACAAATGCTGAATGTTGGCATACGATTGCATTGCGCAGATGCACCTACGTTGCTCTATGTTCCGCATATGCCACAAGAATACAGCGGGCCCAGAAAGAAGCTCACTCATCTGACAAACAAATGTAAGCAGCTCCATATGATGCGAGACGTGCATCCACGAATGCAAAGTCGAAGTATTGTGTCACACACGAGCTTTTTATGTGAGAAGAGCACGAGTCATGGTTAATGCTGACATGATTTTTTCTTTCTGTTGCATAGAACACAAAAGAAATGACTCGCTCCACGACTGCTGCAGTGCAAATCTACATAGCTGTCCGTTTCTCACGTGAGTTTCCTTCCGACCGCTCCGTCTGTAATGCGTAGCAGAGTACCTCCGTCACAGCATGGTCAGATAGCCAAAACAACGGTTATAGTGGCGCAGTGAACAAGTGCCAGTGACACCGCTGCAATCCCCCTGCGCATCTAACCAGCCTCATCCAAAGTCGGTACATTCACATTTGCGTGCATTCTGGCTGCATAGAAGGCCATTGTATCTGCATTCCACGTGCCGAAGGTCGAGCGCGCCAATTGCAGATATCGGTACAGCGCGCGGTCGAAATCGATAAGAAAGTCGACATCTAGATGCTCTTGCGCCTCGAAGTGCGCGCCGACCGATTTGTCGCCGTAGCCGACCAGATAGATCTGAAATTGGAAAACACGATTTTTTTGTCAGAAATGAACGAATGTCATAGTTTGTCATCAGTCATCCAGGTCCACACGCGCTATCCTTTTTATGGGTCAGTAATTTTCGTCTAAAGTATGAAGAGTGTTCAAAAATTTACTGTGGATCGCATTATTAGTGTATTAAGGGCAGATTGCGATGTTGGACGTTCAAAATTTTGAGTGATTCTGAGTGGTTTTACGCACGCCGTCGTCTTCATTATTAGTAAAAAATATTGTTAAAATTATTAAAAAATAATTAAGAGCGCGGGGGAATAGTAACAGATAGGTGTCAATGGAATAGGGTTCACAAATCGAAAAAAGTGGATTTCGCTCATATTGCACAAAAAGTTGACTACTACACTTACTAAGACACATACAAAATTTTGGTTCCAAAATCCAAAGCATTAAATAGTTATGGGCGCATTTAAGTGAGCAGGTCGAAGATTTCTTGAAATTCCAAAAATGTACCAAGTTTATGTTGATGAGGCTGTCATTTGTTTTAGATCGGGTGCTATTTAATGAAAATCACACATAATAGTCAATTTGTTATCTACTTTTCAACCATGTAAAAATAAAGGCAAAAATTCGCTGCATTTTCTCTTCCGTTGAATTTTTCAAAAATCAGCTCTGAAATTTAGTGCATATCAAAAACAACCAATTTTAAAAAAGTCCTCACCGACGAATTCTTTCTATTTGGTCTCAAAATGTGCGCCATAAAATTCTGATATTGGTTTATAAATCTGGTTTGTGACAAATTTGAATATCTCCTGAAAAGCTTAGATAAAGAACATTTTTTTTTGTTTTCTTCCTCACTTTTTTGTCTTTTTCTTTGCACGGATTCACATTGGAGAAACGACCGATGTGGGTGTCACGAACGGCAACAAGATGCTTGTCAATGTAGTCTTGAAAGTAAACAGCTTGTTCATGACACATGACAAGCTATCAAAATGGATACAAGTTCAGAAATGCAAGCTATTTGGCACCAGCCGTCATCGGCAAAAATTCGCTGCAACCTGTCACTTGATGCATCACACGAGGTGAGCAACAAGGAACAACAACACACATTATACAAGCAGTCAACACAACACACACATTATAGCTGCAACACAACACGTTTTATGTAAACGGCAGAACACACATGCGCACGCGCAAATACATTTATGTAACACATTAAGGCAAGCCAGCTGCTGGATCGCATAGCGCAATCGGTTAGGCGCAGCATTGAACATGCGTGCGTGTGTCTGTCGCGCAGGTTCAAACCCTGTAGCGCGTCTTTTTTTTGCGTCGCGGGTTTTGGGTGAACGTTTTACCATTATTACTTTTTATTTCGTAACTTGATGCAATGCAAAAACATTTAGAAATAGGCAAGAGTTGAAACAAACGAATAGCCATTCACAGATTTGCTGCATTTTCCTAAGAAACGGTTGCCTTGAAAAGCACATAAATTGAAAGCACTCTCGTGGTATTTACAGTTAAGAAACACATACAGTATGTAGGTTTCAGCAGCATACACATCAGAACTCATATTTGGGAAACACATGCATCAATTATTTTTACATATTCCATCATTCAATTGAACTGCGCACCACAACAAAACAAGAAAGAAAATAAAACGAGGAAATTTTTTTTGCTTCATAATAACATAAATTGCCGACAATATTCAAATTTGTCACAAACCACATTTATAAACCAATATCAGAATTTTATGGCGCACATTTTGAGGCCCAATAGAAAGAATTCGTCGGTGAGGACTTTTTTAAAATTGGGTGTTTCTGAGATGCACTCGTTTTTTTGACATTTTTTTAAAAAAATGCAATGGAAGAGAAAACATCCAATATCGTGCAACTATTTTTACACAGCTGAAAAGCGGACAAAAAACTGCTATATGTGTGCAAATTTCAGCGCCCAATGTTGTTTATCGGCTGAGATCCAATTGGATTGACATTTATTTTTTCAGCATTTTTCATTTTTAAAATTTTCCAAAAAATGCAAACCGAACACCTTTAAATTGAAATTACTGAAAGTATACTTACATTTGGAACGCCAAACTTGGAGAGCATTCAAAAATATGTTGTGGCGTTGATTTCCAATCAAAAAAACCATATCCAAAATTTCAGTTTTGTGAACCCTACTTTGCGATTCTTACCTCCCCATGCTTTTAAAAGGACGAAATTAGTGTAAATCAGAGCAACTGTCCGAACACATGGGGATAGTAAATTTCTAAATTCGCTGCCGTTCAATGAAATACGCCCCATGGTTGGTGTTGATTTCTAGAGATCCGTCGCTAACGCGCAGGTCTGAAACATTGCGCACAGCTGCGTGGCTGGATGGCAAGCCACACGCCAAGGCAATGTCTGTTGCCCGAATGTTTCAAAAGCTGATTTTCGGGTTTTGGCCTGCGAGGCGTATCTTACTGCACGGCAGCGAATTTAGAAATTCACTGTAAAAAATTCTGAATTAAGCACCAAAAAAAAGGCGCGCCAAAACTCAAGATACAACCAACGTTCACACCCAAATCATCGAATCGTTGCTTTGCATGCGCCACTTTGCGTGCGTGTTCGCGTCACGGTAGTCAGCCGAAATGTCGCAACAACACAAACAGGCCGGCTTTAGACCGGGAGTCTTTATTGTTCAAAATGCTGGCCAGATCCATGTCTGAGCCCGGAGCCGACTGTTGAAACATCAACTGCTCACTGATGATATGACCGGGTTCGATATTATTGATGTGTGAAGTTGCCTGATTCTGCACGGCCAGCAGACGGGCGTCGACACGACGTAGAAACTGGTTGAGTGACACTTCGGCATTTAACCACCTGAGTGATGTTTCACAACATGTACAATCCATTCTCTTTATAGCGACATGATACGGATTAGTGGCCATTTTTGGTCACCACGAAGAAGATTCACTGCGTAGAGCGGAATACATGGGATCGTATCAACTTTAGAGGCAAATCCATTGGCACGGTCTTGGCATGGGCATTAGGCAAATTTTGTTTCAGCTGCATTGTGTGATCGAGTTGGCGCACTAATTTCGACCAGCGTAAAAGTGGGTCATTTGGTGCAGGGGAGCAACTTTTACGCTGGTCGAAAATAGTGCGCCAACTCCATCACAAAATACAGCTCAAGCAAAATTTGCCTATGAACAAGCCACGTGCATGCCAATATTGATTTGAACGTTGACACGGCCCATACTTATTGACAAAAAG